>JAQQSU010017946.1:0-10586 GCA_028627135.1 Pseudochirops cupreus | reverse complement strand
AAGGACGATGGAAAAAGACATGATGGGTATGATCAGGCTGCAATGTGCTGCAATACTGCTTCATAAAAGACATTATGGAGGGCATGCATCCATAGTGCCTACTGTGGCAGCTGGGACACAGTTGTCAGAGCTTAGTAAAAAAAAAAATGCCGATTGAACAATTGATATATGGCTAGAGAAAGAAGTGGATGTTGTGTACGGAGTAAGGGAGAGTCAACAATAGAGCTGCACTGGAATCCATGCAATTCTGAAAGAACCCAAGCATGTCCTCCAGTTCGTTCCACAGATAAATCCATGGACATGATGCAGGATTAGAAAGCATGCAAGGGTTACCATCTGCACTAGTGAAGATTATGGATCCATTGGACCAGCCTAACATTTCACAAATTTGACCTCAAAATCTCCCTCTGACTCTCAGGAAGTGGCTTATACAGAGAGGCCTTGCTTGGGCTTAGAAGATGAACAAATTATCTAAATAAACGTGGATGAAAAGCGAATATCAAGAGCTTTTTAACCAGTTCTAAGACCAGTGTCTCAGCAAATGTCATACACTATATTTGTTTTTGTTGTTTTTGCCCAAAATTGTTTAAATACACTACCTAGTTGAAAAGGGAATCTTCTTAATCCTACATATTCAATTACCATGCACAGGGGTGTCTTTATACCACTGTAGATTGGAACAAGGTTATTACTTATTAAATAAATCCTAGGGCATTAGGGCACAAAGGAGCTAAGTGACTTGTCCAAGGCCACAAAGCTAGGAATCAGGTGATTTGCTCTGGGTCTCATATTGTGGTATTCTGGTAAATGTTTAACCACGCAGGAGCAAGCTGGGCACTTTCAAGTTTAATATACATCATTAGCATTTTCTGCAACACTTTCTTGAGCCTAGACAATCAACAAAAACATTTGATCTAGTCATGATTTGCAATGTTTGCAGATTCTGAGATATAATACTCAACCCGAATCTAATAATTAGCTATTGAATCCACCCCTACATAGTAAGATTCAGAAGTGGGATAGGAACCTGGGATTTCCTGGCTGTAAATTCAGCATTGAATTTACTACCTTATATGCTTGTGAATGGTCTTTGGTGCTAACAGTTGGTGTCCCACAGGGGCTTTTCCTGACCCTCTTCTCTTTTTTCACCTTTTCTATTTCATTTGACGGTCTCATGAGCTCCAGTGGATTCAGTGATCGTCTTTATGCTGACGATCCTCAAGCCTACATATGTAGACCTAACCATTAGATATCTCGAATTGGATGTCCTGTAAACATCTAGACACCACGTATCTAGAACTGCACTCATTTTTTTCCCCCTAAACCTTCCCCCTTCTAAACTCCTCTATTACTGTTCAGGCTTTCAACTATCTCTCTCCTCCCCCCTCCACCCCATATCCAATCGGTTGCCAAGGCCAATCAATTTCACCTTTGTACTGTCTCTTGAATACGCTTCCTTCTCTCCTCTGATACTGCTACTCCCTTGGTTCAGTCCCTCATCACCTCATGCCTAGATCTCATGTATCACCTCATGTAATAGTCTGCTGGTGGGTCTGCCTGCCACTAGTCTCACCCCACTTCAGTCCATCTTCCACTCTGCCACCAAAGCATTTTTTTTTCTAAAGCTAAGGTTTGACTATAACCCCTCCCCCCCCATAAACTCCAGTGGCTCCCTATCATCTCCAGCGTAAAATATAAAATCCTCTGTCACAGCCCTTCATAACCTAGCCTTACCTTCCCCAGACTTTCCAGTCTTTTTACACCTTATGTTTACCTAGAGAGCTAAGTGAGGTCGTGAAAAGAGTGCTAGGGTTGGAGGCAAGAAGACTTCAGTTCAGATCTGGCTTCAGACCTTACTAGCTGTGTGACTTTGGACACGTCACTTAACTTCTGTCTGCCTCAGTTTCCTTATTGTTAAAATGGGCATAATAGTATCTGCCTTTTAGGGTTGTTGTGAGGATCAAATGAGGTAATAATTATAAAGTATTTAGCACAGTGCCTGGCACACACAGTAAATGCTATAGGAATGTTAGTGTGTACACACACACACACACACACACACACACACACACACACACACACACATACACACACACACACTGTTCGATCCAGTGACACTGGCTTCCTTTCCATGATTCCTTGCACAAGACACTCTCTCCTGACTCAATGCATTTTTACTGGCTATTTCCCATGCCTGGAATTCTCCCTCTTTTCATCTCCACCTCCAAGTTTTCCTGGCTTCCTTCAAGTCTCAGTTAAAATCCCTCCTACAGGAAGCCTTTCCCAGTCCCTCTTAATTTGAGTTCCTTCCTTCTGTTGATTATTTCCCATTTATCCTGTACATAGTTTGTTTATACATAACTGTTTGCATGTTTTCTCTCCTATTAGATTGTGAATTCTTTAGGGGCAGGGAATGTCATTGGTCTTTCTATCCCCAGTTTAGCATAGTGCCTGGCACGTAGTAGGTGCTTAATAAACATTTACTGACTGAGTGACTGATGGATTTTGTATCTCCAGTATCTAGCATACAGACACCTGGCATTTAATAAATGTAAGGAGTAAATCTGAAGGGTATTTCCACTTTACAAGGTACAAATGCAGTCTGAATGGGACCACAAATGTGTGCTCATTGATTGATTCCTCAGCAATATTCCTTAATGCCCCTTGTAAACAGCTGGAGAATTTTAGGTGCCCTCATCAATTTTAAACAAGTGTGATGGGTGATGGAGGTGTGATATGTGAGACAACATATCTGAGTAGGAAGTTTTCACACCAGCTCAATTTTATAAACTAAAAATGAACCACTGAGTTAAACATGTGTTCTACCTGTTCTCCAACTGATATTTAATTTTATTGGCCACATTTCTCTATTGTCGGAAGGAGAGGCTCATTTTTCCCCATTGGCTGAGATTCAACATTAGGAATAATTATCACAGGATCGTAGCTTATCAACTGGAAGAGACCTCAGATCGTCATCAAGTAAAACTCTCCCATTTTATAAATGAGAAGACTGAGGTCCATAGAGTTGGTGATGTTTCCAAGATCTCAGAGGCAGTAAATAGCAAAGCTTAGATTTTGAACCCAGGTCTTATGACTACAGAGTAGGTGCTCTATCCAACTGAACCACTGATTCCAGGCTAGAATCTCTCCTTGCTATCATTGGCCCTCCTATACAAATACTGCATTCTTAGCCCTACCAGTAGTATAGAACTTGGCCTACTATGAGAATATTATTTTCCTTCCATGTAGGAAATAACACTTTGGCCTGGAGTATTTTTACCAACTTAATTTGGAAGCAAAGGAGACCAGTATCTTGACATCTCAGGGTCTACAAAAGAAATTTAATGTCAGGGAGATCCCCAGATTTACCAGTCCAAGATTAGGCCTGGGGAGGAAAAGAGGTATACAAAGAAGGAAGGGGTCCTGTTGCCTGTCTTAGAAGGGCAAGAAGAGACCTTGTTTTGTGAGAAATGTTGGGAGAGGGCCTTCGGGCGAGTTATGTGCTATCTTTGATATGCAAAGATGACATTGCTGACCCAGGGAATTGTATAGGGAACATGCTTTGGATTATCTGGCCCTGAGTCATCCACTCATTTTTCATCTATCCTTCTCGTTACTGATACCAATCATTATTTTTGGGAAAACTAGCCAGGATTGAATGTGCTGTTTGGCCATGGACAGTATAAAATTAACTAGACCATATAAGTCTAATAAACTTGGGCGTCATCAGAAACCTTCTTTAAACAGTCATCTAGACTGAGGCAAAAATTCTTGAGTAGTCACACCTTTTGGAGCTGAGAAGTCACACCTATGCTGGGCTGCTCTCTGTAACTTGGAGAAGAAAAAAAAAGCAAGTATTTCAGCCTACAGGAATAGTATTATTTTCTGCAAAAAAGTCATTATGGGCTCAACCCATAGGCTAGAAAGACCTTAGTCCTAACCAATTGGATTGTGGTTGTTTTCTGTTTTTAAAGGAATTCCTTTTAGCACCTTAACCTATAAGAAGCAAAAGACATTCTTAAATGACAAGCACTGACTGGATTGGTGTTAAATGACCTTTGGGTTCTCTGGGACCAAAGAAAAAGATCATTTCAGTAAACTATCTTTCAAGTAATATGTTGGTTAAACAGTTTACTTAAGACCTACATTAATAACAACAGCAACTGAAATTTACATAACACTTGAAGGTTTGCAAAATAACTTCCATGCAACCTTAGTTTGGAGGTAGGAGGTATATAACGAACGTTATTTTTGTTCAATCATTTTCAGTCATGTCCAATAATTCATGACCCCATTCCGGGATTTTCTTGGTAAAAATACTGAAGTGGTTTGCCATTTCCTTCTCCAGCTCATTTTACAAGGTTAAGTGAATTGCCCAGGGTCACACAGCTAGTAAGTGTCTGGGGTCAGATTTGGACTTAGGAAGAAGGTCCAACATTTTAATCATTGCACCATCTAGCTGAACTGTTTTTTTACATATTAGGAGACTGAGACTCTAAAACATTAAGGGACTTGTGCTTGATCTGAGAAGAGATACTGAAAAGAATATTACCTCCTCAAAATGTCTTTCTTGCTTAAAATATTCTCATCAAGGATGCAGTTAGGAGTGTTACCTCTATAAAGAAGAGAAGCTGTTTCTGCCACCACTGATGTAAGTGAGCTTTTACAATTGTGTTCTCAATATTGTTGGTACACCCTGTTTCTTCTCTAAACAAATGTCTGTACTGAACTTCACCCTCTCTACAATGAGGAAACATATTTTTAAAGGCCTCACTTGTCAAAAAAAAAAGTTGTAAAGTTGACTTAACAAGATTTCTGAATACATTAAGGAGCCATCTGACTGCCTATTGTTTTAAGTGCATAATCCAGAATTTAGTCTTCCTCAATTCTCTGACTCAGGCCTTGGAAAATGATCTCTGTCCTTTTATGTCACTGATAAAACACTCAAAGTCCAATTCTTTTTTCACTGCACAAGGTTGAATGTTTAATAGTGATGGAAATAAAAGGCTACAATGACAGGCACTACAGTAAAATTCCCAAACTACTAAGTTTAGGAATTTTACTGAAAAGGAATTTTACTGAACTGGAAAGGAAAGAATGAGAATGGTTAGCTGGAAGTTGAAATCCACAATAAGTAAGGAGATAGTAAGAAAACACCTAGCTTCGCTCGATGGATTGAAGTCATATGACCAGGGAGAATTGCATTCTATCATGTTGAAAAAATTGGTACACATAAGTGCACAAGATTGTGAAGACACTCAAGAATCTTTGGGTCACTGAGAGGTTGTGGAGGTCAAAAAAAGGTGTCACAGGAGAGAAGGGCAAATTTAAAGAGAGAGGAAAAGAGAGAGATAGAGACAGAAGCAGAGACGGACAGAGAGAGGCATAAACATTGACGACAGAGAGAGAGAGAGAGAGAGAGAGAGAGAGAGAGAGAGAGAAAAGAAATGAGGAGAGGGACAAACAGGGATTCTAGTCTTCAAAGAAGAGGCCAGTGAATTTGACTTTAGTTCCTAGGAAAATTCTAGAATGTATTAGTAAAGATATTAAAGGTAGTAAGCAGGCATTTGAATTCAGATCCTCTGGCTTTTAGAGCCAGTGGTGTTCTACTACACCAGGCTGCCAGATTACAATAAAGGAATGTGAACATTGGGAAGAGGAAATTATGACTACATAGAAAGTCATGCTGGCTTCATCAAGAACAGGTCATGACAGACTAAGCTCATTTCCTTTCAGGAAAGGGTTATTAGAATGGAGAGAGGCAGTGTGGCTCAGCGAGTGGATGAGAGGCCTGGGCTTGGAGTCAGGAAGTCTTGAGTTCAAATTTTGCTTCTGTGGTACATTTTCTGGGTCACCAGAGCAAGTCACTTAAAACTCTCAAAGACTATAAATTACAGTTAAGTTGCTGATTATGTATTAATGTAGGGAGTTTCCAAACTGAGTTTCTGACACTAGAGTTACCATGTCTAGATCAAAACAAAAACCCCCCAAATACTAGACTAAGTGTGTCAAGGAATGCTGTACAGAGTTTCTCTAAACTTTAGCAGAGCATTTTGCAAAGTCTCTCTCATGCTACCCTTGTTGACAAGGGCATGGCACAGTGCATCTCTATGTATCAGTTTCCTCAACCATAAAATGAGAAAATTGAAATTGATGGTCCCTCAAGTCTCTTCTAACTCTGAATCTATGATCCCATAATCTATGACAACATGGAGAATATGGGCATAGTTAGGTGAATTCAGAAAGGGTTCAGGGTTCTGGCCTTGGAATAGTCATTATTGGTTCAACATGGGGGCCATCTCCAGGTGTCCTGATCTACATCATGACACTGGACCCTGATGGCTCCAGAGGAGATAGTGAGGTTGGTGACTTTGCACAGCCCTCCCTCACTTAAATCCAATTCACCTGCAAGTCATGACCTCACCTTTCTGATGTCATGGTCCTCTTTGAGAAGGAAGGACAAACAATGTATGATTGGCTGGACATTAACTTGTAATGAAGTGAGTAGTGGAATGCTGCCCTATTTTGTTGGGCATTTTTATTAACGGCTTAGATGAAAAGGGAGTTTGGAGTTTTGAAGGTAGGGACTGATTTTTCTCTTTTTCTTCATATCCCCAGCACCTTGACAGTGCCTTGTAAATAGTGCCAAATCAATCAACAAGCATTTATGAAGCACCTACTGTGCTTTCATGTGCTACATGTGACTTCTCAAGTGTGGACCTTTGACTGAATCCAAACTTTACAGAACAAATTTGTTTGGATTCAGTCAAAGGGCTGCACTTGAGGATGTAGAGGGACACATGTGGCCTTGAGGCAACAGCTTCCCCACCCCTGATCTAAATTGAATTGGATTGGGTATTTTAGTGAACCATGAAATCAGTGAGTGTGTGTATGGCAGTAAAAAAAAAAAAACCTAATTAAAACTTAGGCAGCATTAACAGGGGCACAGCCCAACCCACATGGGAGATGAAAATCCTACTGTCCTCTGGCATGGCCATATCACATTTGGCATATTTTATTCAAGCCTGAGCCCCAAATTTTGGAAAGGATATCGATAAGCTATAGCACATAGAGCAGTGGGTCTCAACCTGTGCTTTGCGACCCCTTTGGGGGTCAAACAATCCTTTCACAGGGGTCACAGGGATCACCTAAGACCATTGGAAAACACATATTTCCGGTGGTCTTAGGAACCGAGACAACACTCCTCTATTCGTCTCCAGGTGGGTCCGCCCACATGCAGTTACGCCCACATATGAATATTAAAAGGTCACGGCATTAGGAAGGTTGAGAACCACTGACATAGAGGGTGACTATCAGAATGTCAAAGGCCCTGTGGGTCAACCTGTTGAAGGAATTGGAGAAGTTTGTCTTCAGTTAGAGAAGAGTTAGGGGAGACATGAAGATTGTCTTCAGGGACTTAGAGGGCTTCATAGGGAAGTGAGAGGAGATTGGTTTTGCTTAGTTGTAGAGGGCAGAACTAGCAGAAACTGAAGAGGGCAAAGCTTGTAAGAAGCTGTAGAGAAATAGATTTAGACTTGATTCAAGGAAACACTTCCTGATAGTTACAGCTGTTTAAGAGTGGAGAGGGCTTCCTCCTCTAGTAGCAGTTTCCTTTCTATTATCATTCTCAAAGTAGAATCTGAAAATGCCCTGTTGGGGTTATTGGAAGAGAGATTCTTGTCCCATGGGTGGGAATAGATAATCTGAGTTGGAAGAAATCTCAGAGATTTGGTGAGTGATGAAAGTCTCTTCTCTTTTGCCTTACCTGAGAACTAGGATTCAAATTTTGGTTCTGGTTCTCCATGGCCTTGACAACTCATTTAACTTATCTGTGCCTCAGTTTCCTCACCTGTAAAATTAGAAAACTGGAGATTACCATTAAGATCCCTTTTATTTTTAAGTCTACAAGCTTATAAATACTACAAGAGCCACCCATTGCCCTGACATGTACTACCGTATTCACTAATGTTTCGGAAATAGTTCAATAAGCCCATTAAAAACACAATTCTCAGGACCTTCAATAGAATTTGGATGTAAACTCTCATTCAACCCAATATTTTCATGGTCCTGCTTCCCCTGGGAGTAAAGGTGAACTCTGCAGTTTTGAAAATCAAGAAAAATCTAAATTCCATTTGGAGGTAGGATAGCTTGGAAAGTGAACAGAATTTATTACTCATCTAATATCCCCTGTGTCATGGGTGTAAATTGAAAATCATTTTAATGTCAAATGGTTGTTTAGGAGGTTACCAATGTTAAGTTGGTAAGTCCCTATGGTGACTTGATTTATTTTAGTATTTAAAACAAATAGCAGAGACATCTAATATTAAAAGAGAAAACCAAATATTGTAGGGTTGTTTTTCCATAGAGAACAGAGGCTATGATGAACACTAGATTTTTGCTGGAGCTGATAACAATTTATAGGGGATCATTTCCAAACAGAGAGCTCCATAGTGGATAGAAACGAATCTTTTGGGACTCTGAAGAGGTCATTGGTGAACAGTATGGGGTTTAGAAGTGTTCCCAAAATAGAATGTCATCATCAAGTCACAATACGCATTCACATTTAAAGAAAGATTACAATGCATATCCATTTGCAATACTGTGTTATGAGGTTAAAAAAATACAATTACTGAGAGGCAGTCTGGTATAGTAAATAGAGGACCAGACTTAGAGCCAGAGGAATACCTGGGTCCAAGTCCTATTTCTGAAGCTTATTGACTGTGTGACTAAGGGCAAGTTACTTTACCTCTCTGACTCAGAAAACTCTCTAAAACTACATTATAAATAAGTAGCTGAAGTACATTAGAAAGCCTATTACTTCTATAATAATAAAAAACTTTGATCCCTGATATAGTTTTCTAACTGTAGCCATTTTCCCTCCCAAGACTGACAACAATAATTATCTACAACCTGCTGTGCATGTAAGTGAAGAGAATGAATATAATAACATACCAACACAGTGTAACACATAATACCAGTTTCAATCTCCTCAGAGATTATAGATAGTTAACTGTATCTTTAAGAGCCTGATGGAATTTGTGGAAATGGCAGTTTGGCTGACAGTTTGTTCACAGAGTTCTAACTATTATTGTATTAGGAGTCAGTCTGGACAGAATCTGTTAACAATGATGGTCTGAGCAAAGCTGAAGAGACTGTTTTCCTATGGAGAGAAGCTGGAGAAAGCAGAGAAATAAGGAGACATGTTCTTTCCTGATGAAACTATCTTAACCTTTGTCCTTTGAAGAAGATTCTTGATTTTTTTTTTGCTTTTTGGAGGGGGAAAGTAGGGCAGTTGGGGTTAAGTGACTTGCCCAAGGTCACAAGGCTAGTTTTGTGTTAAGTGTCTGAGGTCGGATTTGAACTCAGATCCTCCTGACTTCAGGGCTGGTGCTCTATTCACTGGTCCACCCAGCCACCCTGTTGAAGAGGATTCTTGAGAAGATAATTTGAGTAATAGTTTGATAGTTGGAGTGAACTGAATGGTGTGACCTTATTTCTAGAAGCAAAGTCATTTGTAGTTATAGTGATAAAGGTGATTATGGATGTGTTCTTTCTCACAATTAAAATTTTGTAAATATTTATTTGCCTTTTTTGTTATTATTAATTACATTGTTAATAAATTATGTAGTTGATACCTTTAACATTGAGTTAATTTGAGGAGATTAGAATTTTGAGATAGAGATGAGTGACTGCTCATGGTGAAAGCTGTTTCTTTAGCTTATTAGGTATCTAATAAATTAAGGGGGGGAGCATGAGCTAATTGATAAATAAGAAAGGGCTTGTAATTTAGTTAGTTAATGGGAAAATATCCAAACATGTGCCTAATTATTTTGGAACTCTACCACCTCTGAGGTGAGAATGCATATGGTAATGAGTCAGGTAACAAGAAGACTGAAAAGTGGTGCTGGTGACCTGTTACACTGTTACATACAGAGGGTGGTTCTCTTAAACCTGTTATAGTAATATACTAGAGCTTAATTATGAATACTGTTCTCTGGGTTCATGCTCTTAGACAATATCCACAAAACTTTTTCCTTATACTGAATTACTCTCTACGGCGGATGGAGTTGTGATTTCATTGTTTCTTTTATACAAATCCCCACCTCAAAAACAAAACAAAACCAAAACAAAAACCAAAAAATCCCTGTAAATTATAGACTTTCCTACTACTCTTCCTTCCAGATGGATTCTCACTTTGACCAATTCCCTACAGAGTATTAAGCATCTCATTCAAAGTAATTTGTATACCAAGAACTTGGACAATGAGGGTGAAGCCTAATAACGAAGAAGACTAAGGAAAAAAAAACCACAACAGCAAACAAAAGATTTTATCTGAATCTTTTGTAAACCACTGAGAGTAGGCTATTCCAGAGGTTAAAAGTGGCTCTGAGTATGGACAAAATCACGTTCAGATGTAATTGGAAAATATTTAACAAATTAAATAAAAATCCAGTAAAACATAGCTAACATTTTAAAAGTAAATCAATATGTGACCTGCATATAGATTTGTGCCCCTATTGCGAGTTTAACACCACTGGGCTATTCCAGGAGAACATCTTACTGCAAGCTTAGCATTTCCTAAATGA
>JAQQSU010017945.1:0-10586 GCA_028627135.1 Pseudochirops cupreus | reverse complement strand
TGTTGGGAAAGTTCCTGCCTAGGGTATAGAGGTACATCTACTCAGCCATCTATTCATCACATTAGGGCTTGCCTGTCTCTTGGTAGCCCCAAAGTTCTGTGTTGACTCTGAGTACAGGTAGTAAGGAGCTCCTCCAGGACAGGGAGAGGTTGCTAGTGATCCCTGGGGTCTCATAATACTGCCATAAGTCTGCTTGATCACTTCTCTCTTGTTAGCCTATGACACTGCTGGGATTGACTGCCAGCCGGATCTCAGATTGGAGAATGTATTCCTACCATTCAGGGACACATTGAATGGAATCTGTCAGCTTTCCTAGAGAATTGGGGATACATAGTGAGTCTTGTGCTAATCATCCACATAGCCTTGAGTTTGGATAGTTTCTTGAAACCTAAAGACCAAAAAGGTCACAGAGACTTGGGTGACCCATGGCTCACCCTGCATACCAAAAAATCTTTGCCTCTCATCAGAAAGCCCAAATAGGGAAAGATGTCCTGAAAGAATTGCCAGTAGTTGGGAGAGCAGATGTTCAGGGATGGACAGGTCAAATGATAAGAGAAATTTCTTCTGAAATACCCACAGTGCCCAGCACAAGACTAGTGTCTTTTGTGGCCAGCCAGGGAGCCCAGCTGTACAGGAGAAGGAAATACCAGAACTGCATGTTTGACTGGTCTAAATGTTCCCATCTGAATAATGAGTCAGCATACCAGGGGAAGAAAAGAGAAGGCTCCATACACTCCCTTGGCCTTGGCAGATCTACAGGAAGGCAGGAAGGGCACACAAACTTAGCTGGACACAGCCTTGTCCCAACCTGAACCACCTCCCACTCATGAGCATTCTTTTTAAAAAAAAAAGATCAATTCTCTGTCTCTAAAATTTGTATGTGTCTGTGTGTCCATGGGTCTGTGTGTCTGTATGTTTGACTTATGCAATGAACTCTGATCCAATAGACTCAAAATAGTAGAAAGATATCATTTTAAAAAATCCAGTTCTTAGAATCTGGGACATGATTCATTTATCCTAATAAGACATTATTGAGCATCATTATATTTAACACTGATTGAGGAGTATAAAGGTTGACTGTACTATAATGGAAACCATGGGTAGCCATGAAGAGTTATTGATTCTAGAATAATACTTCAAGAAATTATCTCTATTAGAAAGAAAAAAGGTATTTAAGTATGGACCTAAAAGAACAACTTGGAGTAGATCTGTCATCCTAGCTTGCAAACGGCCTTTTAAAGATGGTGAGTGACAAATCACATTGAGTACAAATGAAGAATCAAAAGTACTTGAGTGGGAGTAAAAAATAATCTCCGTAAACTGTAGAGTTGTTGACATGATAGAAAAAATCAATTTTGCTTTTTTATTGACATATTGATCTCATCATTTGTAATATATTAAATACATCATCTGTTTAGCCTCTTCCTCCACACCATCAAATCTAGTGTAGAGACTGGGTCAGGGAGATGGGGAGGAAGTAAATAAGGGTGTTGTTGTTTTTTTTTTTAACTTCCTCTTGAAAACTATTTTAACACATATAACGATATATTTATTCATTTTGTAATAAAGACTGTAAATTCTCTACGAATAGGGATTATGTGTTTCATGGATTTTTTTATTTCTTTTTGAATGTTATAAAGTTTTGCACATGGTAGATACTCAAAAATCTTTTGTTAAGTTGATAAATAGAGTAATGAATGGCTTTATTATATTGTAGCTAGTTCTATGAAACTCTAAAACATGTGTGTGTGTCTGTGTACACACACATATAATATATAGACATGGGATATATATGTATATATATCATGGGCATGTGTGGGCGTGTATGCACATATGTATGTATGCATGTATACATGTGTGTATATAGCCATCTGAAATATATAACTAAATAAAATCATGAGTCCTGTTTAAAATAAAAAGTAAAAAAAAAATTAACCATTTTGAAATGGTGACATAGCCCAACCATTGGAAAAAAAATTGTAGAATTTCTAGAATGCATTGAAAAATGAATTTTGAAAATCTATACCAAGAATATATCAAAATAAGTCTGCTAAATCAAGGGCCAGGGACATACTTAGTTACTTTTGTGAATAAAACTTGGTATTTGTTCCTATAGAAACTCTGACCTAGTTAAACCTGGATGTTATTACGTGTGTGGGTGTGTTTGAACATGTATATTTTCATTCAAGGGCTTAATTTCTGTTGACATAGCCTTCAAGAATCCAGGATTACCTGCTGACCATGAGATAACTTTAAATAGATTTTATTGGAGATGTTTAGTTTTTTAAAAAAAAACTAACTATATTCATATGTGCATAGGTGTATAGATAAGTGGAGTTAGCTTCTTCTTTTTTTTTTTTAACACAAAACATCTCCATTAAAATCTGTCCCATCACACCTTTGTGGTAAGGGACTGACCCTGGGTTTTGGAAGGCTATGTCAATGGAAATGAAGTTCTCAAAGGCTTTACCAACGGAGAATAGGTTAGTAATGAATTGTGTCTCAATCTGGAAATTACCTTCCCTAAGCAGAGAAAGACTCATCACAAGAAGCTTAGCCAACAGATGGTAGATATTCTTTGGTCATAGCAACTTATTAAGACTATTCACTAAGACATGAAAAGGCTGTGACCTTTGTTAGTAAGACAAGAATGTAACAATGTAATGAACCTTTCAAAGAGTTAAGCAAAAATGGAAAGGATGTTTAAATGATTTCCTTCCATCTTCCCCATTGAGGAACCTTGTCTTCTTTATTTCATCTTTACAATTAGGGAGAGTATTGTTATTGGTTATTCATTCATTTATGCATTATTCATTTCAGGACTATTTTAGTAAATATCTACTATGTACCTGATGAGAGAAAGTAATATGGTATAGGGCTTAGACAGATTGCATTGAGTCTGAAAGACTGGGTTTTAAGTTCTGCCTCCTCCCAATACTGGTTACAGAACCCTGGGCAAGTCTCAGTGACCTGGGTACTTTCTTAGGCTATAAGTGAAAGGAGAGGTAGCGAGTGCCATTGGCAGAGAAGGTTCTTCACCAAGACGTCCCATAATGAAAAATCCACAGGTCCTATTTAAAATAAAATGTAAAGTATTGACCATTTAGAATTGGTGACATAGATCTGACTTCTTAAAGGAAGTGGTGAAACTTCCAGAATGCATCTAAGAACAAGATTTGAAAATCTACACCAAGAATATCTCAAAAGCCATTTGTTAAATCAAGGTTAATGACACAGTTAGTGACTGGTGAGACAGTATAGCCTGATATTTGTTCCAGTAGGAACTTTGCCCCAGTTAAACCTGGAGGCATAGCTGTTATTGATTGAATGTTTACATTCTGATACAGAATCAGAGGATGAAAGGAAGGGAGAGAGCAGGGGCTGTAATATGTCAAAGGTAAGAACATGACTTCCATGATATCCATCATAGACATTCTTATTTTTATTATCTTTGCTCAAGGTACTTGCTCAGTGTTGACTACACTCTGCAAATGAGATGTGAGCCTTTCGTGAGGATTTCTCTCTGAACTCTCTCCCTTTTTTTCAGTCACTGTAGGAAGTGTGGTAGTCAAAAGAGAACTGGTTCCGCAGTAAGAGGACCTGGGTTCAAATGTCAATTTATTACCTGTGTTGCCTTGGACAAGCCACTTAACCACTCTTGGCCCTAGACTAGAAGGCCTCTGAGGTCCTTTTCAGCCCTAGATCTGTGAAAGAATAAATGTAATTGTTATGTACTAAGCACTATGTAAGCATTAAGGATGCAAATACAAAAGTGAGAAAAAATCCCTACCTGTAAGGTGCTTACATTCTAATAGGTGAAGGCAGTGAATACTGGGCAATAGTAGCTAGGGAGTTTGGATATGAAGAGTTTGATTTAATTCACAACATTTCCTAAAGTATTGGTCATAATGATTTAGTTACTGAATTCAGAACAGGAGGTGGATATGGGGAAATGAGATGGTGACATCATCTGTCCTATTGTCAAAGATGGCCAAGGATGAATGGTCAAATGAATTGAGCTTACGTGTCTTAATATGCTACTAATATTGAGGTACATTTAGCAGGTAGATTCTAATGATGTACATGTGATTTAAAGTTTTCTTTAACTTCAGCTGCAAAGATCTGGACATTATTTGAACTCACAGGATGCATCTTACTAAAGAGGTTATGTTACCAGTTAGAAACAGAATCCTGCACAGCAATTTTTATATACAAAACTAACATTACAAACTGTACCAGGGCAAGCCCTGTGAAATGCCCTCCCAGCTGACTGGTTTGGCATCAAAAACAGCATTGTGAATCCTGATGCTGGGGATTCCATTAAATTATAGAGAGAAGAGGGTAGGAACTCTCTTCAGCATCCAGTGGCTTCCTAAGTAGGTGCTAAGCTTTGTTACCAATTATGATAGGAATAGCTAGCAATTACATGATTCTTTAAGGTTTACAAAACACTTTCCATTCATTGTCTCATTTCATTTGATCCTCAAAACAACCATGGAAGGTAGGTTTTATTATTATCTCCATGTTATAGGTACGGAAACTGAAGTAAATAGGTTAAATGACTTAACCACAGTGTCACAGCTAGTTTGGTGTCTTAGATTCGAACTTGGGTCTTCTTCACTCTGAGTCCTATACTCTATCTACTACAACACCTATCCACTAGCACTTGCTTCCCTCAATATACCACTGAAGAACAAGTGCTACTAATGCCCTCCGAATTTGGCACCCTAGGGCAAAGCTGTCATCACAGTTGTCATTGTTGTTGAATCATTTCAGTCATGTCCAACTTTTCATTACCCTATTTGGGGTTTTCTTGGCAAAAATATTGTAGAGTGGTTTGTCATTTCTCTCTCTATATGAGGAAACAGAGGCAAATAGGATTAAGTGACTTGCCCAGGGTCACACAGCTAGTCAGTGTCTGAGGTCAGATATGAACTTATGAAGATAAGTCTTCCAGATTCCAAGTCCAGTGCTATATCCACCCAGCCATCTAGCTGCCCAAAGCTCTGATTGCCCCACCCTAATTAGAACATAGGTCAGAAAGGTGATTTTTTTCACAAACAGTTAAATTCAGTAAACATTCATTAAGCACCAGCTATGTGGAAGGCATTGTACTAGGCCTTGGAATAGCACTTAGAGAAATCCAAGCAGAAGTTGATGTCAGAAAAGCAAACTCTCCTATTGAACAAACCTGGCTATCCCCTGAATGCCAGTCTGTTACAAAGTCAGATAAAATCAAGCCCCATTTGGGGATTTTCTGGAGTAAAGATCCTTTATATTACAGCTCCTGGAAATTCAAGGACATTTAAGACAAGAGAGAATGGACATAGCAAAATCACGCAATTGCTGAGAAATTAGAGGTTATTAGCATGAATTGTAAATCGCTAATATAAATTATAAATATACTTCCAAGAGTGATTTTCATCTGCTGGGTTAGCCTGTTATTCATTACTTATTGTTAACATTTAATTAATGGGAGCCTCAATGGGAACACTGGCAGCAGTGCCCTGATTGAGAAGCTGCCCTGGCAGAATCCTTTCACATATTTAGACTGATAAGTAGTTAAAAAAAGAAAAAAAAGTCAAGCTTAATGGCCTAGCCCCAATTCCTTCCTCAGGAATGTTGGATTTGATAGCCATTTGACATCAAGGCCTAGGATCAGACACTAATCAAAACTAAAAGACTTCTAAAAGTGGAAACAAAAAGTCTCCTGGTGAGGATCTCTCTGTTCTCTTGGAGCAAAAGACGGCCACTACTAAGTAGCTGACTGGTGGTTATTGAAATATCCTCGAGTATTTTACGGATATTATCAAAACTGTACTCACTCTTTAAGAAATTCAATTTGCCATCGTGTTCTTATGAGAGCACAAGGCAAGAATGTATATCTGAATGCGATTCAGAGTAGCCTCCAACTTAAGGATCAGACTTGAGTTTGTATTATCCTTACCTATCTCCTAAGATTATGTTTTTTAGCCATATGCTGCTAAGAAGTAGGCAAGTTTCAGAATTAGCTGTATGCAGCTTGGTAACAATTAACCATCTGTTTATAATGCTGTTAGGCACTGACAGCATCTCAATGGAAGTAGGGAAAACAACAGAAATACTGTATCTGCCAAGTTTTAGTCGTTAGTTATCTTACATAGTAATTTGTTGTCTCATGAGATCACTAAGGAGTGAAAGAACCACACTGAGATACAAAATAAACTCTGTAAAGCAGGTACTTTGATAGCTATTTAATGATGTGCTGAGAAGAGGAAGAGACAAAAAAAAAAAAAAAGGCAAAAAAGAAAGACCCAAACACAGATTCTTGCACTGCAGCCAAAATTTCACATTAGGGGGATATTTTGAGAGGACAATTTCAGTTTTTCAAAGGAGAGATTTGCTTATTCTAAGGACCGACTTTCACCGTGCAACTTATTAAAAATGTTCCTTGAGGTGGAAGACCTGTCCTGAAGCATCTCATAATAATATATTCCCCTGGTAAAGCTCCATCTTTATCTCCATTTGTCTTTTTCACAATCCCTCTAACTTTGCCTCTCTCAATCAAGAACATTAATTTCTTGATGCAAACTCTTTTATAGAAAAAAAAATCACCAGAATGAGGTTTCATTTTAAGCATAAATTTGAATAAAATGAAGATGTATTACAAAATGGAAAATCAATAATCCTTTAGTATTTGCTCGGATGCTTTTATTCATGAAATAGGATTTTTGTATACACAGTAAGGGGGACACTTGTTAAAATAGATATGATGTTAATTAGTTGCTATTTAAATTATTCTAATTATTAATGATATTCACAACTTGATCTCATGAGTTAGAATAATTTTGTGTTATGCCTAGCTTTTTTTTTTCATTCCAGTGAAAAGTAATGCCCTCGACAACAGGGACAATATTGCTTCAGCCTTTATATCACCAGGGTCTGGTACCCAGTAGGCACATAATATATGCTTCTTGAATTGATTTTAATTCTTGATTATGTGAAAACTCTCTTTTTGTCACAGAGAATACAGTTATTCTCAAAGTAATTCCAAAACATTTGTTTATTGAGAATGAATGCAACGCTGACCCATTACCCAAATGCCTAGGATCAGAGAGGATTTGAGATGAAATAAGAGGTGAAAATGCTTTGTAGAAGGAAGTGAAATAATTGCCTAAAATTGTCTTTAGTCGAAGATGGAAAGGATCTTTTTGTACTCCCCATTCCAAACCTGTAGTATTTATTTGTGTGTAGGCCCTTATCATCAAGGGGGCTGATGTGAAATATAGTTGTTTCAAAACTGGAAGGGCACATTGAAGCATAATGAGAGATGGAAACTGCAGAAAGGAAAAGGAGGTAGAGGAGCCCAGAAACTTGGGAGCTCCAAAGTGTAAGAAGGGACCTGAGGGGAACAGATTCTGCCAGAAGCAGTGGCCAGCTGATTGTAGGTTAAGAATGTTATTGATCTGAAATGAACACAGACATGTACATTCAGAGCCTTTTCAGGCTAAGTGGCCCATTTAAGGAGTAATCTGCCTAGACAGAATTTTACTGTTTCCCCACCAGTCACATCTATGGGGTCCTGGTGACTGTACCCCCTTCAGTTCCCTTCTTTCTCTTGACTCATTACTGCCTTGTAAGCTAGCATCTCTTATCCTCAGGAGTTCTCTGATCTCAATAAGTTTTGTCTTCAGATAAAGAAAAACTGATTTTTACGGCATTGAGTGTTTGCTATAAAGGAGTGGCCCACACAGTGGAGAAGCATAAAAGGTAAACCATGGATTGATAATCTGAGTTCCTTAAACATGTTTTATTTATTTTGATTTTTTTTTTAATTAGAGTTCAAAATTCTCTTCTGTCTTCCCCAACCCATGAGAAGGCAAGCAATACTACATCAGTGAGGCCTCTGAAGACATGCAAAACATATTTCCATGTTATTCTGTCTTTCAAAATAAAAAAAAAAGAAAAGAAAAAGGAAGTGAAAAAAGAATGTGTGAACTACACTTAGTGTTCATCAGTTCTTTCTGAGTATAGGTAGTATTTTTCATCATGAGTCTCAATTACAGATAATGCTGTACTCTTGGTTTTAGATAGATACTATTTATAATTTTAAGAAAGATTCCATTTATTCTTGTGTATTCTTGCATTTTTTAAAAGAAACAAATATCATATACCTAACCCTCTGTTTTCCTCTCTGCTGTAGAAGTTCTTATTTGTGTGATAATTTCCCCATCCCTCTTGTCTTTTTGCGCTTCTCCCAATGCATCTCTCTTTCTCACCTCTCCCTTCTTTTTTTAATATAATTCCAACATAATCAACTTACATTTATGCCCTCTGTTTATATAGACTTTTTCTGACTGCCCTAGTAATTACAGAGTCCTCAGGAGCTACATGTTTCATCTCTCCATACAAGAATGTAAACAGTTTAACCTTGTTGAGTACCTTATGCTTGCTCTTTCATGTTTACCTTTATATGCTCCTCTTGAGTCTTATATTTGAATGTCAAATTTTCTATTTTGTCCTGGTCTTTTCATCAGGAATGCTTGAAAGTCCTCTATTTCACTAAATATACATTTTTCACCTGAAGGATTATATTCAGTTTTCCTGGGCATGTTATTCTTGGTTGTAATCCTAGTTCTTTAGTCTTCCAGAGTATCATATTCCAAGTCCTCCTCTACTTTAATGTGATGACTACTAAATCTTGTGTAATCTTGACTATGACTTCACATTATTTGGATGATTTCTTTCTGGGTGCTTGCAGCATATTCTTCTTAACCTGGGAGTTCTGGAATTTAGGCATAATCCTAGGAGTGTTCATTTGGGGATCTCTATCAGGTGATTGACATATTCTTTAAGTTTCTATTTTACCCTCTGGATCTAAGATATTGGAGCAGTCTTCTTGTATAATATCTTGAAATATGATGTCTAGGTTCTTTTTTTTTAATCTGGCTATCAGGTAGTTGAATAATTCTTAAATTTTCTTTCCTCAACCTATTTTCCAAGTTGAGTTTGTTTTTGTTTTCTGATATTTCATGCTTTCTTATATTTTTTTTTCATTCTTTTGATTTTGATTTATTGTTTCTTATTGTCTCATGGAATCACTAGTTTCCACTTGCTCAATTCTGATTTTTAAGGAATTATTATCTTTGTAACTCTTCTTTCCCTAGTTTGGTTAGTTCTGCTTTTTAAGGAGTTATTTTCATCAATGACAGTTTGTGCCTCTTTTTACCATTTCATCAATTCTTTCTTATTAATTCTATTTTCTTCAATATTTTTATGTCTGTTACCACGTTATTGATTCTTTTTGTATTTTTTCACTTCACTCTGATTTCTTTTCTGCATTTTTCTTCTATCACTCTTATTTGATTTTTAAAATCAATTTTGTGTGCTGTAGTTCTCTTAAGAATTCTTTTTTTGGGCCTGTGTCCAATCTGCATTTTTCTTTTGTCTTTGCTTGTAGCTGTTTTCACATCTCTGTCTTCTGAGTTTGCTTTCTGATCCTCCTTATCATGATAAGTAACTTTTTATGGTCAGGTTTTTGTTGTCATTTGTTCCTTTTCCCAACCTATTTCTTGACTTTGAACTTTATTTTAAAATTAGGATCTGCACCCATGGGTTGGGAGAAGGGAAGGGGAAGGGAGACAGGGAAGGGTATGGACACTGTCCTAAACTTCAGGGGGTTTTGCCCTGATGATTTCACACTTGTACTTGGGATCCGGAAGGTTTTTTTGCTTCTGAGATGGTGTGATTCAAGGAGAGGTATGATCATTCCTCTCCTTGTATGGGCTGATATGGGCCCTCACCTAGGAAGGGCTCTAATGCCTTGGAGTTTCAAGCTCTAGTGTTCCAATCCATCTTGGAACTGTGACGAGGGCCCCTGCTACTTTATGCCCAGAAGTATTCCTTTCTGCCTTAGAACTGTGTCCCATATCTGCATATTGGCAATGAAATTGCCAAACAGTTCCCTGTCTTACACCCAGTGTTAGGACAGGGATCATCTGTAATCTCTAAGTTTTGTTGGCTGTGCCACTTTAGAATTTGATTTGAGACATTATTTTTAAAGTTTTTGGAGGGAATTTTGGGACAACTTGGCTATAGAGCTTCCTCTACTACACCAACATGCCTACCACCCCCTTCCTCCCATAGCCTCAGTTTTAACCTGAATCTACATCTCTACATTGACTCTCTCTCTCTCTCTCTCTCTCTTTGTCTCTCTGTCTCTCTCATATGCACATACACACACACACACCCTCTCCCTTCACACCCCTCTTCCTTTCCCTCTCCCTCTCTTTCTGCTTTCCTTTCTTTTCTCTCCCACCCTCCCTGACTCTGTCCTTCATTAGCTTTCCTCAAACTTATACTTTTGCAAGTATTTCTATTTGCTCCTGTTAAAAAAAAAAGTATTGAGATGGTAGTCACCGGTATGAATTCTAATCCTATTCATCCACTGTTTATGTACTGTTAAACAAATCTCTTGGAGAAGATTCTTAATCAGGTACAGGCTGACTATCAGGCCTTTGACATCCCTCCCAAGTCTGATTCTGTGATTCTTCTAACTACTAAATACTATATATACATATATACATATATACATATATATACACATA
>JAQQSU010017944.1:0-10586 GCA_028627135.1 Pseudochirops cupreus | reverse complement strand
TGGAAGATCTTCAAATCCCAGTATCGTTACATACAGTAAAACTACAAATTGCTTAGGCCAGGTACCCTACAAAACAGAATAATGGGATTTTTAAACTGTGAAAATATGCATTATTTTTAATTCTTATTTTTAAAAAAAATGGTGATTATTGAATGTATGAGAAAAATATGGGGGACATTTTTTGTGACTTAGCAATTTAGATTTTATTAATTAACCAGGTTTCCCCTGTATACGTCCTTTCTTGGTTTTAACCTTTTAACTTTTACAAGTGAATTTACTATATCTATCTCTCTGTAATGGACAATAGACAATCAGAATAGGCTCATTGTTCTATCATCCTTTTCTGTGACTTTTGGTTGGGCTGTGATTTTTGCCTTGCTCATTTGATATTTTATTGATTTGATTTTTAGCTCTCTTCATTTTAATAAAATTAGTCAGGGGTTTATCAATCTTATCAGTCATTTAAAAGAACCAGCTTTTAGCCTAATTTATCATTTCTATGGATTTTTGTTTCTAATTTATCTATTGCCAGTTTTCAATATCTTCTATTTTTTGACTATTTTAGGTTTGTTATTTGTTGTTTTTCTAATTTTCAAATGCACATTCAGTTCATTAATCTTTCTTTTCCTATTTTGCTCATGTATGATTATAAGGATACGATTCCTGTTCAGGAGAGTGCTTTAGCTCAGTGGTTCTCAACCTCCCTATTGCCATGACCCTTTAATACTTGTATGTGGGCAGATCTGCATGTGGGGGGACCTGCCTGGAGACGGATAGAAGAGTGGTGTCTTGTTTTCTAAGACCTTCGGAAATATGTGTTTTCCGATGGTCTTAGGTAACCCCGTTCAAAGGGGTCACTACTCACAGGTTGAGAACTGCTGCTTTAGCTGCATTGCTAAATTTTTGGTATGTTGTTACATTATTATAATTTTTTTACATAATTATTTTTTGTTTCTATAATTTGTTCTTTGATTCACTCATTATTAAGATTTCATTGTCAAGTCTCCTTTTGGGTCTATATCTTTTGTTTGTATTCCCTGATCCAATTTCTATTCTTATTGCATTATGGTCTATAAAGGATGTATTAACTATTTTTGCATTTTTACATTTGTTTGCAATATGCCCTAGTACATGGTCAATTTTTGTAAAAGTTATTATGGTACAAAGAAAATACATACATACATACACACACATATATGTATATGTATATATACTTTTGCTGTCTCATTTAGAAAATGCTATGCCTCTTAACTCTTGTTTCTCTAGAAATTCATTCAGTTCTTTATTTTTCCTTTTGTTTATCTTTCTCTTTTACTTATCTAAAACTGATAGAGATATTGAAGTCTCCTGTCACAAGCATGTTACTGTCTAGGTGTTCTTTAAGCTTAGATAACGTTTCCTTTATTAATCTGAATGCCAAGATATTTGTAGCATATGAATTAATCACTGATGTTGCTTTGTTTTCTATGGTTCCTTTCAGCATAAATGCTGAAAATTTTTATGCATAAAATTATATTTAGTTTCCTCATTTATCCCTTTTTAGTTTTTTAATGTTTGTTTTTGTTTTATCTGATAGCATGATAACAACTCCTGCCTTTTTTGGACTGATTTGATATAAAATAGTTTTTCTGCATCCTCTCAGTTTTAATTTATGCATACCTTTGTTTTTTAAAATGTTTCTTGTAAGACCCAGATTGTAAGTTTTGTTTTTTTAATCTGATCTATCAGTCTTTTTCATTTTATTGGACTGTTCAACCCATTCACATTTAAAATTATGAATTTAGATTATATTTCCCTCCATCTGTCTCTAAAATATTTTTATTATGATTTTTTCCCTTTTTTGCTATAAATGTAGTATTACATTCCTTCATTACTTTAATCTTTTTTTAAGGTGGCTCTGTTTCCATTGGCTCTCTTCCCTTCACCCTTGATCCCCTCTTATTGTTACTCTTTGTCTTTAAAATATTTTTGTAGTTAGTTCTTCTTGTTTTTATCTTGTTGTTTTTGTTTCTTCCCTCTTTTTGCCTTTCGGTCAAGTAGACTTCCCCTTCCTCTCCTTCTCTTCAGCTTGTCCTATTCATTAATTTTTTTAAATTTAATTTTCATACCCCTTTCCAAAATAGAAAACACCCATCTTCTCTTTCTGTTTACTCTAGAGCAGGGATGGGGAACCTGTGAAGTTTAGATTCATTCAAAGGACTACACTTGAGGACCTAGAGGACCACAAGTTCCTCATTCCTGCTCTAAACCCTATTCTCTGATTCATGACCCCTATAATCATCTCCATTCTAGGCTCTGCTGTCTGGGTACTTTCTGCCACTATTTATTGGATTTACCCCCGTGGCTTCCCCTTTTCCATTGTGCCTCATTCTCAGAACACTGCCAATTATTGCAGGTGTCAGAGCAGATACTGCCCCAATGTTGTGCCACAACCACCCAAACTCCTTCCAATATTTATCTATACTCTTTTTGTTGAGCTTGTTTTTTTCCTTTTGCCTGGAAATCTCTTACCTATGTCCATGCTATCCTACAACTCCAGATGCCAGTTGTTCCCAATGGTTCCAACTCCCCACTTCCCAGGACAAGTAGACTTTTTGGGCACCAAATCCCCCAAGCTTCATTCAGTGTAAGATCTTTATTTCCCTTCACCCATAGGAACATTCATAAATGGAACCCCTTCCTACTTCCCAAGGCTTCTTTCCTTTCACCACCCTCTCAAACTTTCCCAGCTCCTCCTCACCCAGTCCCTTGTAGGCTCTTCTCTTTCTGAGACCACAGAGACCACCTTCTCTTCACTACTAGTCTTTAAATTGATCATCTTGGGTAACTCACCCCTTCATATCCTCCTGTTCCCCTATCTCTTTTCACATACCTTGCCATATTTTAATGTAGTCTTGCAAAAGGAGCTTTCACTTCTAAGTAGGGTGTCATCAAGGTTCTGTTTATAATGCCCTCTGCCTACCTCTTCACTGTTAACTCTACTAGATTTCTACCTTCAACTCTATCTCCTTACATATATTTAGAAAGAAGATTCTTACTGGTCTTTCTGTTGTCATTTTGTTGCTGTTGCTGTCTGCATTTCTTCATTTCTCCTGCATTTTGGTTGTTTCAAGTGTTTGAGAGGCAAATAATCTCTTCAGATCTTGTTTTCCTTCTAAAAAATGTTTCAAACTCTTCTTTATAATTGAATGTCCACCTTTTATCCTATATGATTAAGTTCAGATTTCCAGGATAGATCACAATGGGCTGCATTCTATGCTCTAATGCTCTTCAATACACATTATTTCCTTCCCCCTTCCTTTTTCTCGTGGGTGAAGCAATAGGCTTGTCTTATTTGAATGTCCTTGACTTTGTATTTGAATGTCTCTCTCCTGAACTTATTTCTGAGGTGAATTGCTAAATTGAACAATTACTCATCTTGAGGCTATAGCCTTTTTTTCTGGAGTAATCAGTGAATTCTTTTATTTGGAATTTTATTTTCTCTTTTCAGAAGTTCTAGATAGTTTCTTTCCATTTCCTTCATTGTGGTCTTTCTTTCAGTATGGTAGCCTAGCTGTGGGGGAGATGGGGGAAGGGTGCTGAGTGGCCTCAGGGTCAGTGAGCATAAGTTCCTAGATTCTGGCACTTTTTTAAACCTTATTTTGGATTCTGGGTGTCCAAGACCATGGAAACAGCTGAAGTTGGTTTATCTTTGGTGCATGATTTGTTTTGGAGAGGTCTGAGAGTTCATGGGAATCAGACAAAATGTTGAGTACACTGCCTTGTTGCTGATTTGATCCAGAAATCTATCACCCTTTTTCTAAAACAAACAAAGCATATACACAAATGCATATATGTAATAGTAATGAAATTTGAAGATCCTTTTGTATTGCTAAGCTAAGAGGTACTTAGCACCTAGTTTCAAATTAAACCTCTGTTAAAGAAACAGAAGGTATGAACTCCTGTTGCTGATGTAACAGGAAGGGGCTGAACAGGCAAGCCTTGTTGCTGACATGACAGGAAGGAAAAGCAATACTGTATATAAGGAAAAACTCTCACTGGGAAAGACAGAATTTCTTGGAGCAAGCCACGTGGAGGCTGGATAAAATGATTTTGAATGGAGCTTATAGTGCTGAAGAAGGGCCAGCTGGAGCTGCTGAGGAGCTGCTGAGTCTGAGGGCCAGCTGGAGGTGCTGAGGAGCTGCTGAGAATTTCCAAGGACCAGCCAGAGCTGCAGAAGACTGAGGAAGCATGACTGTGGTGCCAGTATTTTGTCTGTTTGTGGCTTTGTTAAGCCTTGACTTCCCAGGAACAGAGACTGTGAAGGATTTAAGGTGGACTGGACACTGTGAGTTTCAGTGTGGAAGAGAAACTGCATGGAGAGCTGGACAAGGAGCTAGGAGCTGTCTGCCTTTGAACCCAGGTGATAGTTTGGTGAATCCAGGTAGGAGCTGGGACCATGGAAGGGGATCCAGGGAATCTGAGAGCCTACCCCAAGTCAAGCTGAAAGAAGACTTTATTTGGATACTGTGTAATGACCGAGAAGATTGTGATTTACTTGTGACTGAGGGGTGGATGGCCTGTGTATTTTCTGATGATTGAATAGTGAATGATGACTGAATAGTGACTGATTTGTAACTTAGTGTGCCCCATGAGTGGAGAACTTTAACTTTTGTATTTTGTGACCCAAGCCTCCTTAAGGATGATTGAATGATTGAGTTGATTGAATGATTGAGTTACTAAGATTGATTGACTAAATGATTGTACTTTGTTCAAAACTATGTGACAACTGTGGTGAAAACTATGTGGCCATTTTGATGATAAGTAGTTGTGAATGCTATATTTTGATTTTCTGTGATAAGTTGTAATACTGTGAATGCTTTACCTTGATTTACTGTGAATGTTTTGCTCTGATTTGTCATTGAATAAATAGAGTGTTCACTATACTGTGTAATCAGAATCTTGAAAACTGTTCACAGCAGACATCCTCTGGAAAGCTGCTCATGCTTGGCTTTACCAGATATTAAATAGATGACTATGTATGGTTTTGCTGTTCAGTTGTTTTTCAGTCATGTCCAAATCTGTGATCCCATTTAGTGTTTTCTTGGCAAAGATACTGTAGTGGTTTGCCATTTCCTTCTCCAGCTCATTTTACAGATGAGAAAACTGAGGCAAACAGGATTAAGCGGCTTAACCAGAGTCACATAGCTAGTAAGTGAGGCCAAATTTGAACCCAGGAACATGAGTCTTCCTGACTCCAGGTCTGGCACTCTATTCACTGTGCCACCTAATGGTTCCTGTGTCTGATATTTCAAGTGACAAAGTTGTTGTTTTTCAGATAGAAAGAAAGGAAAAAAGAAAGAGAAAGTAGGAAGGAGGGAAGGAAGGGAATGAGGGAGGGAGGGAGAAAGAAAGAAAAAGCAAGCAAGTTCTATCCTTGAAGAATAACAATCTAAGAAAAAATACAATAACACAAACCTGCTTCTTTTGTCTATTTTATTCAAATGGATGCCCTCGTAGGAGCAATGTCATAGATACTAAGAGTTTTGAGCAATAATTAAAAAAATATTTCTAAATGGCAATTTTGATAAATCTAAGGTTGGTTGCTGAATTTCCTTTTTTTTTTTTTTAGTTTTTATTCATTTATGTTTTTTGCTTTTTATTACTAAAACTTAAATACACAGTAAGAAAAGAAAAAGAAATATATTTTAAACATAAATATTAAAATTTAAATGCAAAATAAGAAAAAAAGCATGTCATGTACACAGCAGAATATGAGAGGATTCAAAATATAATTGTTTTCCTGAATTTTCCTTAGTTTATTGAATAAATTTAGCAAAATCATTCATTTATAATGATACTCAAATAAAAGTCTATATATTTATATCACTTCAAAATTTACAAAGTGTTTTATTTACATTATCTCATCTGATGCTCAGAATCATTATTTCTATGTAGATAGCACATTTTAAAGTAGATATTATATACACTTTATAGATAAATATGTAACAGGGCTTTGGCACATGTCCAGATCACCTGAGATGGAGGCACATACATGGTTGGTGCTAGGGAGCTTTTTCTATGGAATAAGTGAGCTCTTTCATTGGACAGCTATGTGATTGGGAGTGTCCTCTTTCCATTGGATGCACCATGAGAAAGAACTGTCTTCACCTTTAACAGTACCTGACTAGGACATTCATTCTTTCTAGTGATGGCTAGGAGTAAACAATTAATTCAAACACTGCCTGGGCACCATTCAGTAATCTGGGAAAGGAATGAACTGAGGACCATCTTTCCCTTACTTGAAGCCCCATGGCCCTGAGAAATTGGACTAAAGCTTTTTAGTCTTGTTTTGTTTCTCCTTTTCAATTCTTGGTGCAAGGAGTGTAGTAGTCAACATGACATCTCTATTTATGGGGATTTGGACTCCTAGATTCTGGGCCAGATGTTATAACCAGCCTAGTAGAGAAGTCGTCAGCAAGTCAGGGTGGCAGGGTACAGGCCCAGGAGGTTATTTTGGACTTGCCACCTTATGAAGCTAATGCTTTATAGGAACTGAACTCAGTTGTGAACCTAATCTCTCTCCTCTCCCCAAAAGCTAAGGTGGTATAGAGAGGATTATGTTCTTGAGTTATGAATAACTTCAAATCTGTAGCAGCTCATATGCCCCTAGGAATAAAATAATTAATTAATTGATAAGATTCTGGTTCTTGTCCTTTGTTCTTTGGTCATTTTACATCATATCTGACTCTTTGTGACCCCATTTGGGGTTTTCTTGGCAAAGACACTAGAGTGGCTTGCCATCTCCTTCTTTTAATAATAATGGTAATTTGAAGATCTTCCCTGCCCCTTAATAGGCCTAAGGGAATTTGAAGATTTTCCTGTCTTTTAATAGGTTGAATGTAATCACATGGAGCCTATGGTGGGAGGAGTTTGGTGAATGGGTGGAGCAGGAAATGAGTTAGAGCAGTTAGAATGGAGGGAGGAGAGGACGAAGGCAAGCAGACAGCTAGGATTGTGAGTGTTTGTTTGTGGGAAGGCCCAAGCAGGGGGAAGGCTTTGGGATGGTACTGCTTCCTGCAGTGATAAGGTATATTAACTTCTTTATTGCTATGATGGATTTGGCTTTCTAGTGTTGGAATTTGGCTTCCTGGTATCTGAAGAAATGTTTTACTTGTTTTCTATATGAAGAGTCTGTTATATTTTGCAATTCAGAACAATGCAGGCATATTCACAGTCACCCTCAGTGCTGTGAATATTGCCTTGGTGATACATTTCTCCATCTTGTTTTAGAGATGAGGAAATGAGGCAAGAGGATTAACTGACTTGCTCAGGGTCACACAGCTACTAAGTATCTGAAGCCAAATTTGAACTCAGAAAGATGAGTCTTCCTGACTGCAGGCCTAACACTCTATCTACTGTGCCTCTAGCTGCCCTCTGGTTCTTGTACAAGTGTCAATAGAAATTTCTAATGCCCATTAATTCTTTAAAAGCCACACCCAAGAATGTGTAGTTACAGGTACTATGAAGGCTATAAATAGTGCCTTTAAAAAAAATTATGTGGAATTAGCAGAACTGTTGCCATTTTAATCATACACTGCATTTGTTCAACCTCACTTAGAAAGTAACTAGTTATAAAAAAAAGTGTTATTTTGTTAACTATTTAACCAAAATGCATATAATCAATGAGCCATGACAAATACTATGCACTGATAGCCAAATCAAAGGGGCAATAGGTGTTTTCATTTCTGGTAACACATTTTAAGGCATTGTTACTAAACAAAGGGCAGGTACAAAAAACAGATTTTTACTTCTAATGTGGTCTCTTTGAGGAAATGAAGGGAATGTGTTAATGGTTCCCCAAATGTAATTTGGTATTCACATCAGGCAGCAAAGGGAGCAATTATTAGTATTAAACTTCTGTTTCCAACACCAAATTGTCAGCAGTTTCAGTGAATGCTTTTTTTTTTAAGCAATCCTGTGTACATAATAAAGGAAAAGAAATGTGTATGTAAATCAAGGTGTTGGGAAATCCCCTCTTGAAATAACATGTCTTTCTTTAGTATATGTAGTGAATAAAGTCATAGACGTGAGTATATGAGATCATCTGATCTACTCCCTTGTACCTGGCGAGACAGAAACCACTTTGAAAATCTTCAAGGGCTGTAGAAATATTATTAATTTTTATCATGTAAATTATGTATATTAGCTCAATGGTTCCCACATATTCAAAGTGGCCAGGTATAGAAGAAACCATACTGGACTTGAAATCAGTCCAAGTGGAATCAGAGATCTGGATTCAAATCCCAGCCTTGACCCCTATAAGATGGCTTACTTTGGGTATGTCTACTTACTTTGAATTTCTGTTTCCTCTTCTGTAAAATCATACCTGTAGTATTTACGTACCACAGATAACCCAGGAATGTCTGGCCAATTTTAAGTCCCACACCTAACTAGCTCTGTGACCTTGGGCAAATCACTCAGCCTCTTGTAATCAATTTAGCAGATACTTAGCCCTTAGTAACTTAGGGCTAAGTACGGAAGGTGTGAGCTCTGTCTCCTGTTGCTGATGTGGCAGGAGGGGGTTGGCTGAGACAGGAGGCCAGTGTGTGTATATAAGAAGAGTTCTAGAGATAGAGAGACAGAATCAGAAATGTTCCACCTGGTGGCTCCTGGTAGAGGAAACAGGATTGTCCCAGCATCTGGGAGCTGGGCTTGCTGGACTGAGAACTGAGTTGGAGCTTTCTATGAGACCAGAATCTGGTGAAGGCCACCTGGGAAGCTGAGAGGGCTGCCTGGAAGTTCTCCTGGAAGGCCAAGATTTCTCCTGGGTCCTAGGGCCAGCTGAACTGCTGGAGGACTGAAGAAGCATGACCAGGATAAGCCTTTATTTATTTGTTCATGGCTAGGCTGATCCTTGAGTTCCCAGCAACAGAAGTGGTGAAGGGTTTGAGATGTGCTGAACCCTGTGAACTTTGGTGTGTGCCAGGGACTGCCCAGAGGACTGGACAAGGACCTGGGAGCTGTCTGTCTCTGAATCCAAGTGACTGTTTGATGGATTCAGGTAGGAGCTGGGAACATGGAAGGGGATCCAGGGAATCTGAGAGACCACCCCAAGACAAGATGAAAAAAAGGCCTCCTCTTGGACGAATGATGAAATTGAAGACACCCAGGGGTGGAGGGTTTGTGTAATTTTCTAATGACTGCTCTTAGTGATTAATAATATTTAGTAATTGTGAATCTTGATTAGTGACTGATTAAGTTAGTGGTTGCCCAAGAGTGGAAGATTGATTATTGTATCATGGATTGATTGAATGATTAAGTAAGGAGGGTTTCCCCCTTAGGGAAACCAGATGATTATTCTTTTGTTCCTTGTTCTAAATATTGTGGCCACTGTAGTGAAAACAGTGTGGCCATTCTAATGTTAAGCTGTTGTGAACACTATATTGTGATTTTCTGTGATAAGATGTAATGTTGTGAGTATTATATTGTGATTTGTTGTGAATGTTTGCCTTGATTTGTAATAGAATAAATGGAGTGTTCACTATACTGTGTAATCAGAACCTTAGAAGCTGTTCACAGTATTCTTTTGGGAAGCTGCTTGTGCATGATCTGCTTGTGCATGGCGTTATATCTCTCAGTATCTGAAGGCAATTCTCTCAGACTATAAATTGCAAAGAAAGTGCCAATCTTTATAGCCAAAGGAAGTTCCTGACCAGAATTCCCTAAGCAGATGATAGCATATTATGCTAAAAAAATCAGAAGATATAATTATTGTATGGATTAAATGAGATAATATAGATAAAGCACTTTGCAAAGATGTCCCTGTCTAGCAGTTTTGTGTAACATAGTGAATTACATTAAAATAATTAAATTAAAATTTAAGATTAATTAAAATTTAAAGTGAATTAAAATTAATTTTGCCTTGACAACTTTGTGACATTTCTTGAGATAAACTGAATCATAATTGAGGTGGGCATGAAACAAAGGAAACATTAAAAAAAATCAGTGTTGGGGTTACTCTTTTTTCTTTTTTACTACTCTTTCTAAGTTCATGAAAAGCCAAGAGGCTAGGGATAGGGACTGAGCCTATGGAATATAAAAACAAGAAACCTATGGAAAAATGAAAGCACTGTTACATTTGCATATTATTCTCTTATGCCTCCAATCATGGGGAAAAAAAACCCAGCACAATTCAAACACATTTAAGTATTCAGTTTATTTTATTTTTTATTTTTTAATCTTTTATTTATTTTAGTTTACATCATTCATTTCCACGAGATTTTGAGTTACAAATTTTCTCCCCATCTTTCCCCTACCCACCACTCCAAAACAGCCATCCCATTGTATAACCCCTCCCCCAATCTATTCTCTCCTATGTCCTCCCCCATCGCCCCTCTGACTTTCCGGTAGGACAGGATGGATCTCCCTACCACAGTGCCTGTGTATCTTAAGTTCCAGTTGGATGTAGTTAATAATAATTATTATTATTATTGTATATATATATACATATTTTTAACATTTGATTATAGAACTTTAAATTCTAGATTCTTTCTCTTCCTTCCTCATCACCCACCCTCACTGGAAGGACAAGCAATCAAATACAG
>JAQQSU010017943.1:0-10586 GCA_028627135.1 Pseudochirops cupreus | reverse complement strand
ATAATGTTTTGAATGTTTGTCTTGATTTGTAATGGAATAAACAGAGTGTTCACTCTATTTTGTAATCTGAACTCTAAAAGCTGTTCACAGTAGCATTCCTTTGGGAATCTGCTGGTGCATGGCGTTACATCCCCCAATCTGCTCTCACCTATATCCTCCACTGTACCCCCTCTAACTTTCCAGTAGGCAAGATGGATCTCCATACCCAGTGACTGTATATTTTATTACCCAGTTGCATGTGAAAAAAAAAATTAATTTTTAAACATTTGCTTTTAAAACTTTGAATTTCAGATTCTTTCCTTTCTTTCCTCTTCACCCATCCTTATTGGGAAGACAAACAATTCAATATAGGTTATACATGTGTAGTTACGCAAAACATTTCCATATGGATATATTGTGAAAAACTGACTGCATTTCCCTCCATCCTATCCTACCCCCCACTTTTTCTATTTTCTCCTTTGACCCTGTCCCTGTTCAAAAGTGTGTGCTTCTAACTACCCTCCCCGCCAATCTGCTCTCCCATCTATCATCCCCCCTCTTATCCCCTTCACCCCTACTTTCATGTAGAGTAAGATACCCAATTTAGTGTGTGTTGTTCACTCCATAAGCTAAATTCAATGACAGCAAGGTTGATCCATTCCCTTTTGCCTTCTTGTTCTTCCCCTCCCTTGTAACAGTTTTCTCTTGTCTCTTTTATATGAGATAATTTATCATATTCTATCTCTCCCTATCTCCTCTCATTATATTCCTCTTTTACTTCTTAATTTTAGTTTTTGGATATCATCCCTTCCTATTCAACTGATCCGATGCCTTCTGTCTATATATACATGCCCACATACACACATATGTGTTGATATGCCCATATACCCTCCTATATAAATATATAAATATATAAATATATGTATATATATATGTATGTATGTATGCATACATAAATATACATTCATATTCCCTTTGCTATCCTCATACTGAGAAAAATTTCATAAATTACAATGATCATTTTTCCATGTGGGAATGTAAATAGTTCAAATTTAATAAGTTCCTTATGATTTCTTTTCCCTGTTTACCTTATCAGCCTTCTCTTGCTTCTTGCATTTCAACGGCAAATTTTCTATTCAACTCTTTTTTTTTTCATGAAAATTGCTTAAAAGACTTCTATTTCATCAGATAACCATATTTTGCCCTGGGTAGATGGTTCTTGGTTTAATCCTAGCTCCTTTGACCTCTGAAATATCATATTCCAAGCCATTCAGTCCTTTAATGTAGAAGCTCCTGTATCTTGTATAATCCTGATTGTGTTTCCACAATATTCAAATTGTTTCTTCTTGGTAGCTTGTAATATTTTCTTCTTAACCTGGGAACTCTGGAACTTGGCTATAATAGTCCTAGGAGTTTTCTTTTTGGGTCTTTTTCAAGAGGTGATCAGTGAATTCTTTCAAGTTCTATTTTTCCCTTTGGTTCTAAAATATCAGGGCAATTCTCCTTGAGAATTTCTTGAAGGATGATTTCTAGATCCTTTTTTGATCATGGATTTGAGGTAGTCCAATAATTTTTAAATGATCTCTCCTGGATCCATTTTCCAGGTCAGTGGTTTTTCCAGTGAGATATTTCACATTGCCTTCTATTTTTTTTCATTTCCTTGCATCTGTTTTATAGGATTTTGATTTCTCATAAAATCATTACCTTCCATTTGCTCCAATCTAATTCTGAAGGAATTATTCTCTTTAGTGAGCTTTTGAAATTCTGGCAAATTTGGCATTTTAAGGCATTCTTCTCCTCATTGGCTTTTTGTGCCTCTTTTGCCATTTGAGTTAGTCTATATTTTAAAGTGTTATTTTCTTCAGTCGGGTCGTTGACTCACTTTTCATGATTTTCTTGCATCATTCTCATTTCTCCTCCCAATTTTTCCTCCATTTCTCTTACTTGATTTTCAAAATCCTTCTTGAACTCCTCCGTGGCTTGTTAGCAGTTCATATTTTTCTTGGAAGCTTTTGATGCAGGAGTTTTGACTTTGTTGTCTTCCTCCCCTTCCATGCTTTGATCCTTTTTGTCCCCCAAAAAAGGAATCTAAGGTTTGATTGCTGTGCTTGCTTTGCTTCCTCTGCTTGCTCATGTTGTGACTCAGTTACTTAACTTTTGAACTCTTTACCATGGTAGAACTCTGCTTCCAGAGAGGAGAGCTTTGTCTCAAATCTCTGAGGTCTTCACAGATGCTGGAGCTATTAGTTGGGTGCCCTCTCTGAAGCCCCCACAAGCTCTGCCCCACTGGCCACACACCCCAAGGTCACAATCCTGATCCAAGGAAGTTAAAGCAGGAGCATTTTCCCCTCTGAATGGTCACTTGGTCCCCCTATGATCTGCAAGCCAGGAGCTCTGGAAATAGCCACATGGTGGATGCACAGCCACCATGCCTCTGCTGCTTCTTGCCCTGGGGACAGGGGTGAAACTGTGTACCCCCCTCCCCAGTTCCAATGAAGTTCCACAGTGACCTTTTACTTACTCTTTGGCATGTATAGGTTGATAAGTCTGGAAACCACCACAGCTGCGGGTGATTCACTCTCCCAAAGTCTGCTTCAGCCTCTGCTGGTTCAAGGCCACACTGAGGCTAAAACCGTAGCTCACTCGGGACTGGGCTAGGCTCCCACAGCACTGTGATGGAACCTTCCTGTAGGCCTGCCACACAGTCTTCAGTGGTAGAATTTTTTTTTCTCTCTGTCACTTTGTGGGTTCTGTAGCTCTCAAATTTGTTTAGAGTCATATTTTATAAGTATTTGAGGTGGTTATATGGGGAGCTCAAAAAATTTTCCTGTTTCTTTGCTGCCATCTTGGCTCTGCCCCTTACTATGTTCTTTAAAAGAAAAATGGAAAGGAACCTGTCTTAAGGTACAGATTACCTATCATAGCTCTCTGAGGAATGCATAACAATCTCCAAAAGTCTAAAAATCACAAGATATATAGATATAGACAGATGATAGATCGATTGATTGATCAGTATGGATATAGATAGAAAGATTTGTATGTGTGTGTTTGTGTGTGTATGTAATTTTCACCCACGCTTTGTTTTATTTTCATTTCTTCATCACACTGTTCATCACCCAATCACTCCATATCTCTTATTGCTGAGAATTTCAAAGGCTTTACCACCAGAAGTTGGTTGTGCATGAAGGTGGAGGAAATAGGAGAGAGCAAAAAATTGATTGTAGAGGGACTCCAAGAACATTTAAGAGCTGTACAAAGACTCCGATTTTGACAACCATTTAAAAAGTCAGAACTAGTATTAGAAACAAGATTTTGTAAAACTGCTGCTAACACTGAAAGTACTTAAATACTACTCATTCTCTCGTAAGTCATATACTGTACACGAAAGAAATCAATATAAAAATACCAGACATATATTTCCTACTGTCATATGTCTTTCAGTATTCCTATCTCATTTCAATCTGCTTGTACTTCATTACACTGTTCCATCAAAACCACTACCTAGGGTTGTCAATATATCCAAGAGCTTCCTTAACACATATCAGAGTCTGTTGCAGTTTCTCAGCAACAATTAGGGTAGGATTCAGGAATGAAATAGACAGAGAAGCCAACAAACTCTGATCCAAGGTGTGATCTTTGAGGAAAAATATTAAAGTTAATTCTGTTGCTCATATTTTGTACTGAAAATAATATTTATGAGTCAAAACAATTTCTATTAATTAAAAACCCTTTACTTTTATAATACCCCATGGTAAGAAATCACTTTCTTAGATACCATAGCTTTCTGTTCTCATGATTTTACTGTGAATTAGATAGCAGACATGTTATTATCAAAATTTTATAGATGAGGAAAATAAAAGTTGCTAGCTCAGTGACTTGCCTAATGTAACATTGTTAGCAAAACTGAAGGACTAAAATTTGAGTATTCTGCCTCAAAGTTCAAGGAAAATATTGAACCTTTATTTTCCCTGCTGTTATAATATTCAGTGGCATATGTTCAAATTAATCATGAGCTAGAGTAGAACTATGGATGAATTCCAGTCAAATGGTATCATACGCATCATTAGGTTAACATGTCCAATACAGGAGGAACCACTTACTATATAGCTAAACAAAAATATCTGATTCATAAAATCCTCTGTAGAAAACAAAACCAAAGAAAGGAATAGAAATAATTATTACCAAAAAAAATTGTGATGTGATCTTGAAAGTTGATAAAGTCTACTAGAGATTAATAGTGCATTTGGGGCTCAGTCATCTGTTAAAGACAGCCCCATTACATGGAAAGCACTAAATATATTGTGGAAGACGAAGATGATGAAGACTAAAATGATGAAGATTTCACAGCAGGAATGAGTAAAAGAAGAAATCATAAAGAATATGCATGAATTAAATGAGAAAGAAAGAAGATAATTTTCACAATAATGGGTAGAGGAAGCATAGTTGGCATGGTGTAACGCCATGCATGAGCAGTTTCCCAAAAGAATGCTATTGTGAACAGCTTTTAAGATTCTGATTACACAGTATAGTGAACACTCTATTTATTCAAGAACAAATCAAAGGAAAACATTCACAACAAATCAAGATACAGTATTCACAACATTACATCTTATCACAGAAAATCATAATATAGTGTTCACAACAGCTTATCATTAAAATGGCCACATAGTTTCCACAAAAGTGGTCACAGTATTTAGAACAAATAACAAAAGAACAATCATCTGGTATCCCTAAGGAGGTTTACCTCCTTACTTAGTCATTCAGTCTTGTCAGAATACAAGTCAGTCTTCCAGTCATGGGGCAACTAGATTAATTTAATCAGTCACTTATATAGCAATCAGTTACTAAGTATCACTAATCAATAAATACAATCATTAGAAAATACACAACTCCCCCACCCCTAGGTCTCTAGTAAACTTCAATTTCATCACAGCATTCAATATCCAAGGAAAGGTCTTTTCTTCATCTTGACTTGGGGTGGTCCCTCAGATTCCCTGAATTCCCTTCCATGGTCCCAGCTTCTATCTGAATCCACCAAACAGTCACTTGGATTCAAAGGCAGACAGCTCCCAGCTCCTTTTATAGTCCTCCAGGCAGTTTCTGCTATACACCGAAGTTCAGAGGGTCCAGTATATCTCAAAACCATCACAATTTCTGTTCCCAGGAACTCAAGGATCGACCAAGCCACAAACAAAGTCTTAGCATCCCAGTCATGTCTCCCCAATCCTCAGACAATTTCGTTGGCCCTAGGACCCAGAAGAAATCTCAGCCTTCCAGGTGTCAGCAACAACTTTAGCCTTCCAGGCAGCTTTCTTAGCAGCAACTTTAGCCTTCACTAGATTCTAGTCTCAAGAAAATCTTCTCTCAGTTCTCAGTCAGCTTCCAGATGCTCACTGAGAGAAATTCTCTCTCCCTCTCTCTCCAGAAGAACAGTTTCTTCCACCAGGATCTTGTCAGGAGAAAATTCTGCTTCTTCCACCAGGAGCTTGTCAGGAGAAAATTCTGCTTCTTCCACCAGGAGAAAATCCTCAATGTGCCTTTCTGGGGCTTTTCTTATATACACACACACATACTGGCTTCCTGTTTCAGCCAGCCTCTACCTGTTATGTCAGCAACAGAAGTTTCCTTCACAGAAGTTTGATTAGTTACTAAGGGCTAAGTACCTGCTTACTTGACATAACAAAAAGGGATCTTCAAATTTAAATTAATTACCATTACACATGGACTAAAGGAGAGAAAACTCACATTTTGATTTCATAAAATTTAGAAAAATTTTGCCTGAACGCAATGTAAAAGATAATTAACTCAGAAAAAAATGCTGAACAGTTATATATAAATGACAGATATTCAAGATGTATAAAGAACTGATGTAAGTATTCAAAAACAAAAGCCATATCCCAATATGTAAATGGGCAAATTTTATTAATTTTTTTTCTTTTTCAAAAAAGAAATGGAAGTTATTGAAAGCCATACAAAACATTTCTAAACCACTGTTTATAAAATGAAGGCAAATTAAAATTCCACTAATATCCCACTTAAACATTCTTTAAAGGTGTTACTCTGGCAAAGATAACAAAAGAGAAAAAAAAATGCAACTGCTAGAAGGGCCATGGGAAGAGAAATATATGTGTGTGTGTGTGTGTGTGTGTGTGTGTGTGTGTGTGTATCCACATAATATACATTTATAAATATAGACATATATTTGACATTTATTTAAGTGAAAAAGTAGAAACAAAGTGTGAGCTTATAAGGTAGGTAATTACTAAAGAAACTGTTCTTTATAAATGTACTGGAATATTATTATGATGAAATAAATGATAATTATGAATAGATTCACAGTAATCTAGAGTGACATTTACATGCATTTATATTCACAAGTGAATTCACCCAAACATTTAAAGAACAATTAAGCCCAGCTTGCCATAAACTATTTGGGGAAAAATAGGTAAATAAAGAGTCCTACCAAATTCCTTTCACAATACAAATATTATACTGATACCAAAACCAGCAATAGTAAAAAAAGGGAAAGAAAACTACAGACCAATTTCTTCAATGAATATTGATGTTAAAATGTTAAAAAAAAAAAAGGTATACTGCAAGAAGATTACAACAATATATCACAAACATCCTATGCTATGAACAGGTGGAATATATGACAGGAATGCAGGACTGGTTAAATACTAGGATAACTATTAGAATAACTGACCATATCAAGAACAAAAACAACAAAAATATTTGATTATCTCAATAGATGCAGGAAAAAAAAAAAACTAATACAACACTCATTCCAATTGAAAACACTAAAAAGCACAGGAATTAATGGAGCTTTCATATCATCAAGCATTCTCTATAACAGGGATAAGATAAAAGCTTCCCCAATAAGTTCAGGAGTGAAGCAATGATACCAATTATCACCACTATTAAGCAGTAGTGTACTACAAATGATATCTATAGCAATTAGACAGCAAAAGAAATAGAAGGAATTAGAAAAGACAATGAGGAAACAAAACTGTCACTCTTTGTTCATGATATGATAGTATACATAACAAATCCTACAGCATCAATGGGAAACTAGTTGAAGCAACATAAAAAAACTAATCAAAATAAGCATTACAGCTGAAAGTCATTCCCAAGACATTTGTAGTTATTTCTTCGATTTCATGAGAAACCTAGGATGGAGCACTTAGTTCAACATAAATTTACCGTGATCATCTTGAATAATATTGTTCTAGATTAGGCATTCCTAACCTGGTCATGTCTTTCTATATTAGAGGTTCAGGGTTTCAATAGGATTGGTTTCCTTCATAATCCTATGTACTTTATTTTATTCACTTAAAAATATTTTTCAGAAAAGAGGCCCAAAAGCTTGCTTTACCAGATTTCCCAAATAGTTCATGACACCCATTCAAAGATTAAAATTTTCTCTAGAGAAATTCTTTATTCCTTTCCAATTCTAAATCTGTGATCTTATGGTGATATAAAAATCTCTGAAATCTATTTCTTCTTTTATAAATGAATGGATAGAATTGCATTATTTCTAAGGCACCTTCCAGCTGTAACATTTCAACTAGACTATTTCACTTTCTTGCCTGTAAATTACTTTGGAAAAGGAATTCAAAGAAGGAGAAGCAAACATTCAAAGTTGGAAAACCTAGGTATGATACACTTCTCACCTTTGCTACTTACTACCTGTGTGACCTTAGAAAATCTATTAAATTTCCTTGAACTGAGGTATCCTTTAGGGTCTCTCCTAGACATAAAGCAATGATCCTATGATACAACCATTTTTCAGCTTGGTGGCACAGTTTATAAATCACTAGGCTTCTTTAGGAAGGAAGGAAAGAAGGAAGAAAGGAAGGAAGGAATGAAGAAAGGAAGGAAGGAAGGAAGGAATGAAAGAAGGAAAGAAGGAAGGAAGACCCATTTTCAATTCTAGTCTCAAACACTTACTAGCTTGTATTGCTATATTGTTGTGAATGTTGTGCTTTAGTTCCTTAAATGTTTTGTTTTAGTTTATTGTTGAATAAATGAAGAATTCACTATACTATGTGATTAGATCCTTAAAGTTATTCACAGCAGTAGTCCTAAGGAGAGCTGCTTGTGATTGGCTTTACAGGTGTCTATTAATTTTAAGCATCTGCTCTCTCCTCCTCTTACCCCTTCTCTCACTTCACACCTTTAGCTTTCTCTCTATTACTTGTGACTTAATCTAAATGTATCTTAATATACAAGTCTGGACATAATGTCCAGAATGTTGTGGTGGAAAGTAAAGTGGATTTGGAGTAAGAGTATTTAGTCTCAACTTCTTTTCATGCCAGAGAAGGGATGGTTATTTCTTTTTTCAATCACTCTATCAATCAGCTATGGTTAAAAGGCAAATTCATAACCATAAAAAATTAGAAAATATTGCTAAATTGAAAACTTTGATTATCTAAAATTGAAAACCTCTTGTCCCAACAATATCATTGCCACTAAAATTAGAAGATGATTTTTCTGGTGATTTTTTTTAAATTTACTAGTTCAATTCCAATAAATCTAATATTTGAGATCTATTGACACAAATATCTGACTTAATTTTAACAAAAGATAAATATTCAGAAGATAAAATCAAAGCATATTCTAAAGAATTGAAAGTTAACAATAATATATGAAAAAATTCCAAGGTACTACTAATAGAAAAAATGAAAATTAAAACTGTTGCAAATTAAAAATTTAATGTCATAACATTAAATTAATGGTGATGATAAAAAAATGAAAGAAATCAAAGTTGCAGAGGTTTGGTAAAAAGAGGAACACAAATAATTTAGTGAATATGTAAACTGCTCCAATTATTCTGTAAAATAATTTGGATTGCATGATAAAATTTACTAACTTGTGAATTCCATTTGACCCAGTGAAAACACTACTGGGCTTATTTCCCAAATAAGTCAATGACAGTAAGATCTACTCTATGAAAATATTCATATCAAAGACGTGGAAACATAGTTGATGTCCAACAACTGAGGAATGTCTAAATAAATTGTGGCATATGAGTATAATGTAATAGTACAATGCTGTACAAAATAATGAAAATGAAAAACTAAGAAAGCATAATATTTCTATGTTTAGATGAATAAGATAGAAGCAGACTTACATTATACCAGTAAGACCAATAATGCAAACTAAGAGAAAAGACAACATCAGTTTCAATACAATCCCAAAGGTGATTCCACACCACTCATACTGCATCAAAACTTCTTCCTCTTAGTAGTTTGATAGGGCCTTATGGATATATACTCATATATGTTTTTAGTCTATCAGTTTTTCTTTCTTATCTGTATTTTTGATGAGGGAGCATACTATAGGAGATACATACTGCGAAGAAATTAGGTTTTTACATATGACACAATTAAAATATAACAAATAATAAGATAAAAATTAATTGTCTCTGTCAGTTACTACCTTTATGACCTTCTTAAAGTCTCCTTGACATCTCTATTCCTTTATCATAAAATTTTCTTATTCATAAAATGAGGACTGTTGGTCAAAGGTTATCTTTTTATTTTAAATAGTATGGTTATATAATATCTTGCAAGCTGTACTTCCATATTATAGTTAGCTTTTAAAACATCTATTTGGATACCCTGATATACACACATACACATATACACAAATATATACATATATGGATAGGTATGTATATAGGCATATATACATATGTGCATATAATCTAAATTTTAGTTCTTCCTCTCTCTTTGCAAAAAAAAGTCCCTTATCCAACTTCTCTCTTAATGGTCAGGGAAGCGTAATTTCAACCTTTTAGACAAGGAAGCTTGGAGTAATTTTTCCTCTCCTCCATTATCTATTATATTTCATAATTCATTAAGTTCTCTAGATTCTCCCTTGGAAATATGTCCTCATCTGATCATTTACATTATAATTCTACTGCCTCAACTACAATTTAGACCTTCATTTTTATCTCATGGCTGAATTTCTATAACACTAATCTAACTTATCTGTCTGATATTGCCTTTCTTGCTCTGCATTCCATCCTATATATTACTAGCAAACTAATTTTCTTAAAATATCATTGTTGTTGTTTTGTTACTCTTTTGTTTAAGAACCTTAAAAATCCTGTAATTGCATTATTCATTCTCATTGTCACATATTCATAAAAATTAGAATTTGCTTCTGGAATGACCATCAATTTAGACTTTTCCTTAAGGTCTTACACTGTAAACTCTCCCCCACAGGCTGCTGATTTGTGCAACCATGTACTAGTAATTTATGCTCTTTAAACTTCAGTTTCATTATCTATGAACTAAAAAATTTGAACAAGATAACCTCTATGATTATGACCCTTTTTTAAAAATTTTATTTTAGTTTGCATCATTCACTTTCACGAGATTTTGAGTTACATATTTTCTCCCCATCTTTCCCCTACCCACTGCCCCAAAACAGCCATCCCAGTGTATCCCCCTTCCCCCAATCTATTCTCTCCTATGTCTTCCCCCCTTACCCCTCTGACTTTTCAGTAGGGCAGGATGGATCTCCCAACCACAGTGCCTGTGTATCTCAAGTTCCAATTGGATGTAGATAATAATAATAATAATAATAATAATAATAAT
>JAQQSU010017942.1:0-10586 GCA_028627135.1 Pseudochirops cupreus | reverse complement strand
TATATATATATATATATATATATATATATATATATATATATATATACACATACACCATTGTGTATAGAAATCTATCTAAATTAACAGAGAAATAATAGAAGGGGACAAGAGAAAGGGATGATTAAGAGAGGGAGTGGTTTGAGGAGGGATAGAATAAAAAGAGAGAAGAAAGATAAGAAAATGGGATGGAGGGAAATGTGTAGTTAGTGCTAATAACTATAAATTTGATAGAGATGAGTTCACCCATAAAACAGAAGTAGATGGCCAGATGGATTAGAAACCTGAGTTCCACAATATGTTGTTTACAAGAAACACAGTTGTTAACACAGAGTTAAAAGAAGAGACTAGAACAGAATCTATTACACGTCAGCTAAAGTAAAAAAGGCAGAGGTACCAATCAGGACTTCAGACAAAGCAAAAATAGACCTAATGAAAAGAGACAATTGGGGAAACCATAATTTTACTAAAATGTACCAGAGAAAATGAAGTAATGTCAAATGTTCTACAGTAAGTTTCTCTGATAAATACCTTCTTTCATAAATATATTGGTAACTGAATCACATTTATAAAATAAGAGCCATTCCCCAATTGATCAATAGTCAAGGGATATGAACAGGGAGCTTTCGGAAGAAGAAATCAAAACTATCTATAGCAGTAAGAAAGAATGTTCTAAATTACTCATTTGAGAGAAATGCAAATGCAAATGACTCTGAGTTACAACCTCATTTCTATCAGAAATGACAAATGCTGGAGGGGTTGAAAGAAGATAATTATTGGCAGAGTTGTCTGCTGGCCCCAACACTCTAGAGAACAATTTGGAACTACACCTCAAAGGCTATAAAACTGTGTAATACCACTACCAGGTCTGTATCCAAAGAGATTAAAGGAAAAGGAAAAGGACCTATATGTACAAATGTATTTATATCTGCTCTTTTTGAGATGGGAAAGAATTGGAAACTGAAGAGTTGCTCTTCAGTTCAGGAATGAATGAACAAGTTGTGGCATATGATTATAATGGCATACTATTGTGCTATAAAAAATGACTGGGGGTGGCTTCAGGAAAGCCTGGGAAGACCTATATTAATTTATGCAAAATGAGGAAACCAGAAATGAGATATTATAGCGTACAGGAACAGCAATGTTGTAACGATAATCAACTATGAAAAATTTACCTGCTTTGATCAATAAATTGATCAAGAGAATTCCTAAGGACTCATGATGAAAAAATGTTACCCTCCTCAAGAGAGAGAACTGATGAGCTCTGAATGTAGATTGAATATAATTTTTCACTTCATTGTTCTTGCTTTTTTTTATATGGTTACCATGAAAAGGAGTTTTGTATGATTTCACTTTTATAATTCACATCATATTGCTTGCCTGTCAGTGGTTGGAGGAGTGGCTAGAAAGAGGGAGAGAATTTGAAACTCAAAATTTAAAACAAAAAGAATTTTAACAATAAACAATAACTTTGTTTTTTAAGTAGTTCAGTAAAAAAAAAGAAAGGAGGAGGAGAAGACGAAGAAGAAGAAGAAGAAGAAGAAGAAGAAGAAGAAGAAGAAGAAGAAGAAGAAGAAGAAGAAGATGATGATGATGATAATGATAAAGGGGAAAAATACCCAGAGACTGGAGAATATGGAATGTCAGAGCTGGAAGGGACTCTGGAACACAAAATGTCAGAGGTTGGGAAGATCATTTTAGCATCACAGAAGGCAAGAACTCAATGGGACCTTGGAACCCAGAATGTCACTGCTCCAAGGGGAGCTCTATAGACTGGCCACACTAGAAGGGTCCTCAGCATACAGACAGACACTAAAAGGTCTTGAGAACACTGAATATCATTGCTGGAAGGGTGTTTGCCTAAACTCATACAGTTTGTGCTAGAGATCATCCCAATTAGGCAGTGGAACTGAGGTCTAGTCCATTGATCTTTGCCTATTGATACATTGATGCAGTTGCCTAGGATCTTTCATCCTTCAAAGCTACCTAAGACCAAACTCTTCCTCCCACCATGTCACCTCTGGCAAAATCTTAAGTGTGTAGGGTACAAATATAGTCTCTCTAATCTGGAGTGAGGTCTTCCTCCCAGTAATTTTCAGCAATAACTGAATAAGAAAGCAAAAAGGGATTTTTCCTTGCCAGCTTGCAGAAATGAACCCATGTAATCCCAGCAGAGCTTAACCCCCTGCCGTTGTATGAGTGACAGGTGCTAGCTGGTTTGGCTTAATCACTGCAAATTATTGAAGTCAATCATTTAATTAATGTAAATGTGAAACCTTAAACAGACACTGAAGCCCCCTGTGCCAAAAAGCCCAACCCCTGGGCCCCAGGATGTTTGCCCTTGGTTTGTTCAAAGAGCAGGGAGTAGGATGGGGGTCTCATACTTTTCCAGTGGAAATTCAGATCAAATTTACTACCCTGCCTTGGCAGAATATAATCTCTCTAGAGGCAAAATTTAGTGTTCAGGAAGGCAGGAGCAGCTAGTTCCAATCACTGGTTGCCATGGTGACTGGTCATTGCCAAGGATACCTGGAATCCTGAGTTGCTGGCACTAAGGTTACCTCCTTATGAGGCCTCCGTTATGATCCCTAGGCCAGGGGGAGCGGAAGGCTTCTTCCCAGCTTTGTCCTGGACCACCAGCTGGGAGCAGATCTCAATCACCGGGGGCTACAAAATATCAGGAGGTACCCACACAAGCACACTTATGTACACAAAGACATTGTGTGTATTGTCTATATAGAATGACAGAGAACAAAACGAAGACAGACAGAGAGATGCAGAGACAGAGCAAGGCAGAGTCAGAGCCAGGGAAAGATAAATAAAGATGCCAACTGCAGATCAATATGCAGAAGAAGACACATAAAGGAAGCAGCTGTCGCTGTGAGACATGCATCACAGAAGGTGGTGGGGATGTATTCACTTGTCTGGCACATGCTGACCCCTCAATCTCTCCTTCAATAGCCTCAGAAAGCTATTGTCACCATTGTCTAAAACAGCTAACAGACCTCCTCAAGCATTCAGAGCACGTCCTGGAGAATAATTACCAGACTCTATTCCTTTAATCTACAAAATAGTCAAGGAGAGGGTTGCTATGGCAACTCTATCTTCCCACTTTCTCGTCCCACTTGCATTTTCATGATGTCTTTGGCATTGTCTTTAGATTTTCGTCCAGAGAAAATTTGGTGGAGGCTATTGATTACTTAACAGCCCCATACCCATCATCTATTCAAGGAGAGCTCTGTACTGACAGCCATGAATGAATGAATGAGCATTTGTTAAGCATTTCCTACAGGCAAAGAACTGTACTAAGGGCTGTGGTATATACCCCCATTTCCAGCCCCCACTTTCACTTTCAGAACCCCACAAATCTATGTTCATGTACTCAATATTATTATCCCAAAGGGGTGTCTAATTTTGTGAAGCTGAAGTAGAAACAAAGCCTATACAGGCTAAATTGGAAATAAGGAAGAGAACAAAGGTCCTAAAACTAAGAATGTCCATGAAAGGCTTTTTGTAAAAGGTGGAATTATAACTCAGATCTGAAAGAAGTCAGTGGAACCAAGAGACAGAGATGAGAGGCGGGGGACATCACAGCGAAGAAGGTCAGCCCATGAAAATGGTGAACTGGGAGGCAAAATGCCCTGTGCAAAGACCAGCAAGGAGGGGGTCACTGGATCACAGACTATCTGGAGGAAGAGTATAAGGTATAGTAAGAAAACAGAGATGGGGGCAGGTTGTGATAGGCCTTGAATGCCAAACAGAGGATGTTGTATTTGAACTTTGAGGTGATAGGGAGCCATTGGAAAATCTTGAGTGCAGGGTGATATATTCAGACTTGTGTGTTAGGAAGATCACTTTGGCGGCAGAGTAGAAGATGGACTGAAGTGAGCAGAGACTTGTGGCAGAAAGACCAAGCAGTAGCTATTGTAGTCCAGCCATGAGGTGAGGAGGAATGTCTGCCCTGAGTTTTCTCCACAATAATCACCTGCAGTTTCTTCAGGTATATATATAGGGCTGGTCATTGTCAAATGGATTAGACAGAGGTCAGGGATCAGAGTAATGGGTGGACCTTGCAAAAAGAGATTTGGACTTGATGTCAGAAACCCCCAACCCAGATTGATTAGAAGACTCCCAAAGTACACTGAAGCCTGGGCTGCCTCTTGTCCCTCCCTCAGCTTGCTTTGCTTCTTCAGCTACTCTGGCTTGCCTGCCCTGTGAGTGGCAACTGGTTGGCAGTTTAGTGGAGGTGGCTGGTCCCTTCTCTGCAGGAGCGGCTTCCCCAACTTTTGCTTGTGCGAGATGGGCTGGAAGCTGGCTGGCTGTTTTGGAGAATGCTGCCACTGCAAGGACTCTTGTGTTTTTGTGTGCGTTGGTGACATTTGATTAGCAGTTGCTACTGGTAGTGATGAGGAAGGTGGGCTCTGCCTCACCAATGACTTCTTCCCACCATGGGGTCTGTGGCTTCTGGGCTAGAGGCAGGTCTGGTAGCTTGGGGGCCTGTTCTTCCCAAGGTTTTGGGGGTTCAGGGCATGGATTTGTGGGGAGATGCTGGACAACATGGTGGTGATGTATTTACTTGTCTGGCACATTCTGCACCCCCCCCCCAATCTCTCCTTCAATGGCCTCAGAAAGGCTATGACCACTATTGTCTAAAACAGCTACCAGACCTCCTCAAGCATTCAGAGCACATCCTGGAGGAAAATTACTGCGCACTAAGCCTATAACCTGCAAAACAGTCACAGAGAGGGTTGCTATGGCAACTCCTTCTCCTGTTCTCAGCTCACTTGCATTTTCATGATGTCTTTGGCATTGTCTTTAAATTTTTTTGTCCAGAGAAAATAATGGGGAAGCTACTGATTACTTAACAGCCCCAGACCCATCATCTATTCAAGAGAAGCTCTATACTGCCAGCAATGAATGAAAGATTAAGTGAATGAATGAATGAGCATTTTTAAGCATTTTCTACGTACAAAGAACTGTAGTAAGGGCTGTAGTACATACCCCCATTGCCAGTCCCTACTTCTACTTTTAGAACCTCTCAAATCTGTGTTCATGTATTCAATATTATTATCCCAAAGGGGTGTCTAATCTAGTAAAGGTGAAGTAGAAATAAAGCCCATACAGGCTAAATTGGAAATGAGCAGGAGAACAAAGGCCCTAGAGCTCAGGAACTCCCTGAAACGCTTCTTATGGAAAGTGGGATTCTAACTGGGACCTGAAAGAAGTCAGGGAAATGAGGAGAGAGAGTGTCGTAGGAAAGAGTGACAGCCCATGAAAACGGTCAATTGAAAGATGAAATGTCCTGTGCAAAGAGCAGCAAGGAGGAGAGTATCACTAGATCACAGTCTATCTGGAGGAAGAGTACAGGATATAGGAAGAATGTAGAGATGGGAGTGTATTATAATGGGACTTGAATGTCAAATGGAGGATGTTATATTTGATCCTTGAGGTGATAGGAACCACTGGAATGCCTTGAGTTGGGGGGGGGGGCGGTTACAGGGTCAGACTGGTGTGTTAGGAAGATCACTTTGGCAGCAGAGTAGTGGATGGGCTGAAGGGGGTAGAGATTTGTGGCAGAAAGACCAAGCAGCAGCTACTGTAGTCTTCTCTAGAATAATCACCTGCAGTTTCTTCAGGTGTATATAGGGCTAGTCATTGTCAAATGGATTAGACAGAGGTCAGGGATCAGAGTAATGGGTGGACCTTGCAAAAAAGAGATTTGAACTTGATGTCAGAAACCCCCAACCCAGACAGATTAGAAGACTCTCAAAGTACACTGAAGCCTGTTCTGACTCCTGTCCCTCCCTCAGCTTGCTTTGCTTCTTCAGCTGCTTTGGCTTGCCTGCCCTGTGAGTGGCAACTGGTTGGCAGTATAGTGGAGATGGTTGGCCCCTTCTCTGAAGGAGTAACTTTCCCAACTCTTGGTTGTATGAGATGGGCTGGAAGCAGGCTGGCTGTTCTGGAGAATGCTGCCACTGCAAGGACCCTTGTGTTTTTGTGTGCATTGGCGACATTTGGTCAGCAGTTGCTGCTGGTAGTGATAGGGAAGGTGGGCTCTGACTCTCCAGTGATTTCTTCTCTCCATTGTACCTATGGGGTTTGGGGTTAAAGCAGGCCTGGTAGTTTGGGCGGCTGGTCTTTCCAAGGCTCTGGGGTTCAGGGCATGAGTCTGTCTCCATTTGGGTCTGTGGGGAGATGCTGGACAAGATGGTAGTGATGTATTCACTTGTCTGGCTTATGCTGTGCCCCCCATCTCTCCAATAGCCTCAGAAAGGCTATTACCACCATTGTCTAAAACAGTTACCAGACCTCCTCAAGCATTCAGAGCACATCCTGGAGGAAAATTACCAGCACTATGCCTATAGTCTGCAAAATAGTCATGGAGTGGGTTGCTATGGCAACTCCATCTTTTCAAGTTCATATCCTACTTACATTTTCATGATGTTTTTGATATTGCCTTTAAATTTTTCCAGAGGAAAATTGGTATATATTTTGACATTTAACAGCCCCACACCTACCATCTATTCAAGGAGAGCTCTGTACTGCTGATATAAATGAATGAATGAATGCACATTTGTTAGGCACTGAACTACATGCAAAGAATTGTATTTAGGACTGTAGTACATACTTCCGTTGCCAATCTCCACCAACACTCTCTGAATCCCACAAATCCATGTTCATGTATTCAATGTTATTATCCAAAAGCATATCTAATTTGGTGGAACTGGCCTTCATGATTCAATGTGAATTAAGGGAAATAGGAAGAAGAATAGGGTCTGTCCAGCAAGTTCTAGAACTTGCTCCAGGGGGGCTTTTCCCCTAATCTCCTTGCTTCCTTATTCTCCTGCCCACTTGTCTGCACAACCTAATATTATGCTGAACATTCAGCAGGTTCTTAATAAATGGTTTATGTTCTAAAGTAATTTTACTCAAAATCTATTTAAAAAGGAACTTCCCAACTAAGATTTTGTTTTGTCTCCTCTGCTCTTCCTTAAATTTTTTGAGCCTATAATGGTGTTTCCAATTCTCTCAACTCTTTGATGTATATGATTGTTGCTGTGATTTTTCTTTCTTTAAAAAAAATATTTACTTTTAGTTTACAACATTCAGTTCCACAATCCCTTGAGATTCACATTTTTCCTCCCTCCTCCATGGCAGTATACAATCAAATACAGGATCTACAAATACCTTCACATTAAATGTTACTCAGGTTGCAAAGGAGGATTATAACCAATGGAGTGAATAATGAGAAAGAGGAAACAAAACAAAAAAAGAGAGAGAGAGCAAGTAGTTTGCTTCAGTCTGCATTCAGACTCTGTAGTTCCTTCTTTGGATGTGGATATCTCTTTCCATCATGAGTCTTTTGGAGTTGTCTTATAACCTTGGATTGCTGAGAGGAGCCCAGTCTATCAAAGTCAGTCGTCACATATATCTTGTATCTGTAATTGTGTACAAATTTCTCCTGGTTCTGCTCTTTTCACTCAACATCAGTTTATATAAGTAAGTCTCTCCAGTTTATTATGAAGTCCGTCTGCTTCTCATTTCTTAAGCACAATAGTATTCCATTACATTCATATATCACAACTTGTTCAGCCATTCTCCAAGTGATGGGCATCCCCTTGATTTCCAATTCTTTGCCACCACAAAAAGAGCTGCTATAAACATTTTTGTACATATGGGTCCTCTTCTCACTTCTATGATGTCTCTGGGATACGACCCTAGAAGTGGCATTACAAAGGGTTTGCACCTATTTATAGCCCTTTGGGCAAAGTTCTAGATTGCTCTCCAGAATGGTTGGATCTGTTCACAACTCCACCAAAAATGCATTAGTGTTCCAACTTTTCCACATTCTCTCCAGCATTTGTCATTTTCCTGTTTCGTCATCTTAGCCAATCTGACTGGTGAGATATGGTACCTCAGAGTTGTTTTGATTTGCATTTCTCTAATCAATAGTGATTTAGAGCATTTTTTCACACGCTTATAGATATCTTTAATTTCATCCTCTGAAAACCGCCTGTTCATATCCTTTGACCATTTATGAATTGGGGAATGATTTGTATTCTTATAGATTTGACTCAATTCTCTGTATATTTTAGAAATGAGGCCTTTATCAGAGACACTGGTTGTAAAAATTCTTTCTCAATTTCCCACTTCCCTCTTAATCTTGGTTAAAATGGCTTTGTTTGTACAGAAACTTTTCAATTTAATGTAATCAAAATGATCCATTTTGCATTTCTTAATGCTCTCTAACTCTTCTTTGGTCATAAAATCTTTCCTTCTCCATAAATCTGACAGGTAAACTATTCCTTGCTCTCCCAGATTGGTTACAGTATCAGCCTTTACACCTAGATTGTGCACCCATTTCAACTTGATTTTGATATACAGTGTAAGATATTGGTCTATGCCCAGTTTCTGCCATACTATATTTCAGTTTTCCCAGCAGTTTTTGCCAAATAGTGAGTTCTCATCCCCAAAACTGGGGTTTTTGGGTTTATCAGGCAGTATATTACTATAGTCATTGCCTGCTGAGTCTCGTGTACCCAATCTATTCCCTTGATCCACTATTCTATTCCTCAGCCAGTACCAAGTAGTTCTGATGACTGCTGCTTTATAATACAGATTAAAATCTGTTATAGCTAGGCCACCTTCCCTAACATTTCTTTTCCTTAACTGTCTTGATATTCTGGACCTTTTGTTCTTCCAAATGAATTTTGTTACTTTTTTTCTAGCTCTATATGATAATTTTTTGGTAGACTGGTGGGCATGGCATTAAATATATAATTTAATTTAGGTTAAATTGTCATTTATATTATATTAGCTCGACCTAGCCGCAAGCAGCTGGTATTTTTTCCAGTTAGTTAGATCTGGCAATTTGTGTGAAAAGTGTTTTGTAGTTGAGTTCATATACGTCCTGGGTCTGTTTTGGTAGATAGATTCCCAAATATTTCATAATGTCTATAGTAACTTTAAATGTAATTTCTCTTTCTGTCTCTTGCTGTTAGATTTCATTGGAAATATATAGGAATGCCAAGTATTTCTGTGGGTGTATTTTATATCCCGCAACTTTGCCAAATTTATTTATTGTCTCAAGTAGGTTTTTTTAATTAATGCTCTAGGATTCTCTAAGTATATCATCATATCATCTGCAAAGAGTAATAGCTTAGTCTCCTCTTTACCTAATTTGATTTCTTACATTTATTTTTCTTCTCTTATTGCTACTGCTAACATTTCTAGTACCAAATTGAATAAGAGGGGTGATAGTGGACATCCTTGTTTCACCCCGATCTTATTGAAAATGCTTCTAGCTTATCCCCATTACATATAATATTGCTGAAGGTTTTAGATAGACACTACTTATTATTTTAAGGAAGATTCCATTTATTCCAATACTTTCTAGTGTTTTTAATAGGAATGGGTGTTGTATTTTGTCAAAAGCCTTTTTTGCATCTATTTTTATTTGTTTATTTTTAGGGTTTTTTTGTAAATGTTATGGTTTTATTAGTTTATTTTATATTTTATTACAAAAAGTGTCTTAGAAATGATTATTTTTGATTTGCTTTTACAATATACAATAGGTTTTGAGCTTTGAAGCACACTCAATACTTTCTTTAGATCTTTAACAATTGCCAATGAAAGCCCTCTTCTTTTCTCAGTATAATTTTCTTTTTTGTTGTTTATTTTTAGTTTGCAACATTCATTTCTGCAAGATTTTGAGTTAAAATTTTCTTGTCTTTCCCCTACCCACCACCCCAAAACAGTGATCCCACTGAATGCCCAATTTCCCAATCTGCTCTCTCCTATATCCTCCCCATTCCCCCTCTGACTTTCTAGTAGGGCAAGATGGATCTCCATACCGCAGTGCCTGTGTATCTTATTTCACAGTTGCATGTGAAAAAATAATAATCATAATTTTAAAAAAAACATTTGATTTTAAAACTTTGAATTCCAGATTCTTTCCCTTCTTCCCTTGTCACCCACCCTTACTGGGAAGATAAGCAATTTAATATAATTTGTATGTGTGTAGTCACACAAAACATTTCCATAGTGGATATATTGTGAAAGACTACCTCTATTTCCCTCCATGGTATCCTGCCCTCAAATTGTTCTATTTTCTACTTTGATCCTGTCCCTTTTCAAAAGTGTGTGCTTTTAACTACCCTTCCCCCAATCTGCCCTCCCATCTATCATCCCCCCTCTTATCCTCTTTGCTACTACTTTCCTTTAGGGCAAGATACTCAATTTAGTGTGTATGCTGTTCTGTCCTTAAGCCAAATTCAGTGAGAATAAGGTTGACCCATTCCCTTTCACCTTCCTGTTCTTCCCCTCCATTGTAAAACTTTTATTTTGCCTCTTTTATATGAGATAATTTACCCTATTCTATCTCTCCCTTTCTCCTTCTCTCATTATATTCTTCTCTCACCTCTTACTTTTATTTTTTAGATATCATCCCTTCCTCTTCAGCTAATCCTGTGCCCTCTGTCTATGTATACATGTACACATATATACACACACTCACATATGTATTTATAGGCACATATGCCCTCCTATATAAACATATATTTGTATGTATACATACACACACACACACA
>JAQQSU010017941.1:0-10586 GCA_028627135.1 Pseudochirops cupreus | reverse complement strand
AGACACATCGTATATATGATGACCAACCTTGATAAACTGGACTATCCTCAACAACACATAGCTAAAAGACAACTCTACAAGCCTCAGGATGGAAGGAGATATCTAAACTCAGAGAAAGATATAGAAAGACTATAGTTTAAATGGAGACTGAAGCAAAACATGCTATCATTCTTTTTCATGTTTGGTTTTGCTTTTTTTTCCCAGTCATAACTCACTGGTTACAACCCTTCTATATAAACAAACTATTGTACAATGTGAAAGTATTTGCAGATCCTATACATGATTGCACACCACCATGGGGGGCGGGGGGAAGGAAGGGGAGAAAATCTGAAACTCAAGTGATTGTGGAACTGAATCTTGTAAACTAAAAGTAAATAAACAAGTCATTCAAACTTGAAAAAAAAAAGAAGTGGGATTGGGCATGGAACAGGGTGAAATGGGCCTTCTGGTACCAGTGGGAATGGACTAGGTGCCACTGGAGATTTATTTTTCTGGAGCTGACACCCTCTTCTCTCCTTGTCTGGTGAGTCTTCCGTCCTTTGTCCCTGCTCCAATCCTAGCTAAACCTTTGATTCAGCTCAGCTTTCTTTGTGGAAAACAAAACAACTCCAGGATCCCTTTCTTGACCTGGTTCATTCTGGATCACTCTGTTGAGGCACACCTCTGAACTAGTATGTCTGGCTATGGACTACAGGATCTTTTTTTTATCTCTGTGCCTCAGTAAAATGCCTGTCCACATGAACTACATGCTCTTCTTTTTTTCTCATTTAAACTGGTAAATGCATGTCCAGCTATGGATTGTGCACTCTTCTTCCTTTTTTTTTATATTTGTCTTGTTTGTCTTTGTAAAATGCAGAATGTCTGTGTTGTGTTTGAGCTGTAAGCTAGATTCTGTTACCTTGAAAGATTTAATAACGCAGCCAGCCAGAAAAACTTTCTAAGGGCTGTAGCTAGAGAATACTGGGAAATATTAATGAACTTTCAGTTGTCCCAGGAAGAAGAGCTAACTCCCACCTTAAGCTTCCCATAGGAGTTTAGATTATAAGAAAAGAAGAAAAACCTGTCAGACACTTTTTCCTCCCTGTCGTTACAAAACTGGTCAAGTTGAGACTACAGAAATAAAGTTAGATAGTCAATGCTGTAGAACCACTAAAAACATCTTAGCAGAATCTGGAAGTTTTGAGATCAACCATTAAGGAGTTTAGCAATTAGCCCTTTTAAGATTACAGGAGAGAACTCCTGAGACTTTGGGGGTAATTCCAGGAACTCACCCCCTTCTGAAAAATCTTATTAAGTTTTAGGGTACTACTCTGTAGAATTTATTTTAAGAAAAAATAAGGATTAAATCTTATAATAGTTTTTAAAAGTTGAAAAGATTAATGCCTTCATTGTTCTAGGGTAGTGAAGGAAAGCTAGTTGGTAGAAATCCAAGAAATGAAAAGTAGAAAAAAACAGGTAAACAATACAGCAATCTCCTGTTAACGTCCCCCCCCCTTGACTTTTCAGTTTTTTCCCTATTTTGTTACAGCTCATGTCTCTCTGTTAATCTCTCTCATCTTAAATCAGATTAAGAAAAGAGAATGCATGAAAATTGTAGGGAAACTTGAATTATGGTCTGCCCCATCTGGTGGAGCAGAGGACAGCAACCACAGCAGGGCCCCACATTGGCAGTGGCCCCAGCCCCAGCAGCATCTGCAGCTGTCAGGAGTAGTGACTTGGAGGTCAAGCACCATGGCCAGCATTCCCAAAGCCCTTCCACCTGGAATGGGCAGATTCCTGGCACCAGCCACCCAAGCAATACAAAGCCATCCAGCCTCTGCCTTTGGTAAGCCCACCGTTCTCTGTTCCTGATGTAGAAACTTATTAGAAGTGTAATTTATGGTAAGTTATTTTGTCTCTGTTTGCCTCAGTTTCCTGATTTGTGAAGAGAAAAATAATAATGGTTAATGTGATATCAATATAATATAATGATTGAAAAGTGCTTAACACAGTGACTGGCATATTCTGAGCACTACATTATTATTATTTCTCTAAATGAATGTAATTGTTTTATATCTGATAACTTTAAAGTGGTTTTAAAATGTCAAAGGTAATAAAATCAATGGTTTTCATATGTGATAATTTGGAAATGCAATCAATGTCATGTGATGTTTATTGTTTTGTTATTATTATACTGTATTTCTAAATTTATATTGTGAAATTTGAGAGACCGCTGTATTACAGAAATGTTGTTAAATGTTGTTACATATGATGTAACACATTAATACAATACATTACAAATGATGTTGTTAAATATGAATTGGGCTTTTAAAAGGATGTCATAAAAATTGGGTATTTGAAAGCTGTTGACTATTTAATGAGGTATACTTAGTTATAAAACAGATACTACTACTACTAATATTTACTATGATAGCAAATTTTCACTTGATAATCTTGGCTATTATGAAGTATATGATGTGGTTTAAAAATGTAACTTCAACATATTAAAGATGAGTCAACTATTAGGCATTTTCTTTATGTTTGTATAATAGTAAGGGAATTTGAAGATCTTCCCTATCCCTTAATAGACCTAGGGAATTTGAAGATCTTCCCTGCCCCTTAATGGGCCTCATGTGGAACCCAACGGGAGGGGCTCAATTTGAGGGAGGCTTGTTTTTCAGGAAGGCCCACATCTTTTGTTTCCTTGTAATTAGGCAGTGGGTCACAAATGTTGTGATGTCCTCTGACCCCAAAGAAGGGTATATATACTCTGACATGAAGTTTTGCTGTCAGGCTCACTTATGGGAAGAGTTGTGTGATTTGGCTAGATGAGACTCTGGGTAGCCATTGAGCCCCCTGGCTTTGAAAACCCAGATGTTGGTGCTTCTCTTTCTGGTAACTATGTGTGTATGTAATGGTCAGAGAGCTAGAAGCCCTGTCTGTTGGTCTGTTGAATGGTGTTATTTTCTCTGTATTTTTTGTTAGCTTGTAATTTCTGTTTGTATTTTCTGAAGTTCAGGGTGCTGACTTTTTCCCCTGAAGTACGCGAATGATCGATATCTCTCTCTCTCTGTGTCTCTGTTTAATTAGAGACTACTGATCTCTTTTAAGTTGCTTTCATTTAGTAAAGGAAATAAAAGAAACTGTGCTAGCAGCCATCCTTCATATGTTACAATGCTTGCTGTTACAGACTAAGTCCCAAAATATGGATAGTTTTATTTTATAAGTAATGGTTTAATGAAATGTTAACTGGTAGGGAAACATCATGAAAGCTATTTAAGCTCTAAATTGAGGTTAGTGAAGTTTCGCTATCTAAGGTAAAAATTCCTGGGACTGTAAATTTACTGTTGTTTTGAGCTTTGATTACCAGGATAATTGTCTAAATTGTCATAAAGTCAATAGTAGAAAATTGCTTAAAGGTATTTCTTTGTGCCAGGGAAAGGTTGCAGGGACTACCTAGGACATGGTCTAGGTAAGGATCCTGCTGACTCTATTTCTCCATTGTGTTATTTCCTTGCTGAAAAGGAAAATTCCCCACCTGGTTAATTCTAACTTTTATCTTTAACACTCTGTGACTATATGATTAGTTGTCAAATATGACTCATGCCGGAATCAAACCGAGATAAGGGAATTTCTTTTCTAACAGAACTAAGGGAGTTTTCCCCTTTGTTATGATATAATTATATCTCTCTTTTTCCTTTTATAGCAAATTTCTATAATCAAGAAGTTTTGTAAGCACAACACTAAATCTATTAAATTGGTACTGGAAGATCTCTGAGTTATTATAAAAGGATTCAAGTATGAACATCGTATAATTTTAACTTAGGAATTATATCTTCCAAAGGAGAAGATGATCAGACAAGGTAATAAGACAAAGATGTAATGTTAACGTTGTTTTTTCAAAATTAGTTGGAATAGTAAATTTTGAGAAAAGCAACAGGATCAGTATGTTTTCTCTAAGAACTATATACAAATGTATATACTTGGTTTCCAAATTTATCTACCATGGAAATTCAGACTTTTCTAGTATGTTTTGGTAATAAGTTCTAAGGATTTATTAATTAAGGATTAATTGGATTTTACACACAAATTATACTGATAATGGTATAGAAAGTGAAAATATTTTTCCATTTTTTAAAGTTATCTGTCTGATAATTTTAAAAGGCAGAACAGGCCATAAATGACACTAGAACTAGGCAGATTTACAAGTGAATTCTATCAAACATTATATCAAGTACAGGATTTAGGTAAAGATTGAGACAGCAAGTGAGATATAAAAAGAAATGCTCTGAAGTTTCAAAATTGGAGAACCAAATTTAGGTGAATGTATTAGATTAAGTCAGAACCTCTAGATCTGGAACTAGAGAAACAAGGCCCCTTTTAGAGCTGTCCCGAGAATAAAGCATATTGTCCAAGAAAATGTACCAAGGTACCAGATAACTACATGAAACATCTGGGACTATCTTTTCTATCCTTTCTGTTCTCCTAACTACCTGTTTCCTGCCTGCCTGGCTCCAGCCACTGAAAGCCAGAGGAGGCTCTTACTTGCTCTGTTCTGGTTTTGGCCTCCTCCACATGCTAAGAGAGCATTCAGTTAGCTTGTGCCTCGACTTGATGTTAATGTTTAAATTCTCTTGGTTACCTTGGTGACATGTAAATCTCTCTTCTCAGAATTAGTCCATTGTGAGCCCTCTAAATAATTTAATCTGTACCTGATTAATGTAATTATGGAACTGTGAGAAAAACTTTATTGTATTGTTTAAAACTGGATCACCTGAAGTAATCTAATCCCCTGTGCCTAAATGGATGGATGCACAAGGAGCCAACATCCAGATCAGACAGTTGTCCCAACATTCCAGACGAGGACTGAGTTTACTGTCCTAGTTTTTTCTCTCCCTTTTTGTTATGGTGCCCAACCACCAAATCCCTGATTCAAGGATGGATTGGCATTTTCTCATTCTGATATCCTTGTCTCCCCTGCCCTTTAGCAATAAATTACCTGGGACACATTTCCCCAAAAGGTCCCCTCAGAGAACTAAACTCCCTGGGCAATATCCCATGGCGTGTACCTCTGCCTCTCTTCACTGACCATAAGGGTAGCAGTTCTTTCAGACACCCTACTCTCCTCTCCCTCTGACCAAAAGGGGGAAAGGTCAAAATATTATAGAGATACCCAGTTTTGCAGAGCTAAGGCCCAGAAAGCAGGATGTACCCTAAGCTTGGCATAATAATAATCCTTTACACTGTGGAATGATTTCACCCTCTGGCAAAGTGTATTGCTTGGACCAGCACCAGGTGTTCACTGAGGGATTTAGCTCCCCCTATTTCCCAGATTCCTTGTCACTGACAGGTTCCCATCACGGAATTCTGATTCTGCATCCCATAAGCAATCATGACCCCCAAAACTTGAGACAATACTGTTCCCATAGGGTCCATGGGAACCAAGACCTAAAAATGATTATGTCATGGTCCAGCCTACTTGTGGTTTTGATGTAGAAGGTGGGTGGCGTGGGGGAGGTCCATTTGCAAATGTCATTTTCCTTACTCTGAAATTAATAAAACTTCCATTTGTGTTCTGACTTTCCTATCTCTAGCCTGTTCTGTTTTGGCTCCAGGCACCCCCAGGTTAGAAGCTAGATCTGGTTCAGTTGATACCTTATTAGTCGTTGGACCCTTGTCAAATTATTAAACCTGTTTTAGCCTCAGTCCCCTCTGGAAAAGGAGAATAATAGTAGCATTTACTTCACAGAGTTGTTGTGAAAATCAAAGGTGATAATACATGCAAAGCACTTTGCAAACCTTAAAGAGTTCCAGAAATGTTATCTATTTTTCTAAAAGACTTCAAGATATTATTATTTTACGTATTCTCTTGCTGTTTACAATATCAATTTATTTCTTGAACATTTATTTTATAGATATTACAAAGATGAATTTTAGTTACGCCCAAAATTATAAATTGTTAGTCATTCCTAATCAGCAGAGTTCCTAAAGATTCAATAGTTTATATTGCCAGGGTATTCTCATAACTAAAATTTGATCTGACAATTAGCAGCAAAGAGATGCCTTAGCTTAGTCATGTGTTTCTAAAAAGAGGGAGTACATCTGTCCTCTTGTCACTTAATGGATGGGCAAAGGAGAATGCATGTTAGTTAAGTAGTTTTCCCTGAGAAATGGTAATGATACCAACCTGCTTGTATATCTCCTATTAGGTCACAAGCAAGAAGGCAAATTCATTGCTCAACAGTGTACTTTTATGCCTTGAGCACTCTGGGCCTATGCCTAGAATTTTAAATGTAGCAGCCAGTTGCTATCTTTCAGATGATGATATTTTATTTAAAAAGTTCCAGTAGAGATAGGAAAATGTCTTAGAGGTATTTTGACAGTCCTGTACCCCTATGCTACTATTAAAATTCCCATTTAAAAATTTCATATTTTGTTACATGCTTTCCTTAATGTTCCAGAAGGAGTGGCTAAAATGTCCTCATGTGATTTGGTGTAGTAACTACTATAGTTGATTCACTATTTGAGAAAAGAAAAAAAATCTTTGAAAAGGCAGATCAGGAGTTACAGCACATTAAAAAAAGAGAAAAATTATTCAATCCATTATGAGCAAATTCCAGAATAGTGTTGGTAGATAAATTTATATATATTCATCCAGTTAAAAAGACTTAGATAAGTTATAAAAATGTACCAGCAAAAAATATGAAGCTACATTAGCATGAAACTGTTAAACATTTGATGCAATGATTAGTATGAAACTGAAAGGCAGATAATATTATTTGTACTTAAAATATACTTCACAGGAATTATTTTATTTTAAATTAATTTTTAAAGCACTGAGCTGTGATGAGAAATGAACTCTCACTTCTAGAACTAGCGTGCTTGTCATTAATCAGTACTTTAGCATTCAGTTGCCATAACAACATGATATAATCTTTATCATTACCATAAATCTAACATTTCTAAAAATAGTTTATTTCAACATTCAGTTTCTGTGATTTGAAAAATTGAGTTTTATTACAGAATCACGGCTAAAACAGCAACTTAATGCTAATGAGAAGGAAATAAAGAAGTCAAAAAGCTCGTTCAAATCTAGGCTCTGCCATTGACTTTTTGTAAGTCTCTGGGTAAGTCACTTACTGCCTCTGGGCCTCAGTTTCTTTATCTGTAAAATGAGGTTAGACAAAATTTATCTTAAAGTTTTTCCCAGTGCTCAATTCTATGCTAAATGACTAACAACTACAAAATTTAAAAAGGTTATAATATTGGTTTGAGTCACAGCATCAAGGAAACAAATCTGGGAAGGATGTGAAAGTAATGTTAAAGTCCTATCCATGCAAGAATATTCTCTAAAACATTCCTAATGTAACGTTAGCACAAAACCTCTAATATGATAAGCCACAGGGTACTCATAACTTTATGAAGCAGTCCATGAATATTAAAGGAGCTGTTAACTAAATCCTTGGTTACAGAGAACACATTTATTCCTTTTTATTGTCATAATATAAAAATTATCACATTGGCTTAAGCCAGTAGTTCATTCAGCTCAATTTTCCATCTTTTTAGTGAACAAAGGAATATTTTTTGGGAGACTTTGCCAACTGCCCTCTATAATATTAACTTAAAAAGTTAAGGTCATATTCAGAATATCTCTAACTTCCCCTTACTAAAATACTGTCTATTAAACACTGTATACCACATGATGTGAGAAGAAAAGGAAGCAAAACAGATTCCTCGATGGGATCAGGGACAAACCTGGTATCCTGGCTGCAAACACACACCTCAGAGACCTTGTTCACTCACACAAAAATGAGGACAAAAGACTCGTGAAGAATACAAACATTTTGCCTTAGAATTTAGAGTCACAATCTCGTTCACTAGTGTTACTTTGGATAAGTTAAGTTGCTCTTTCTTGTCTTTGTTGGTATTCACTGACTCTGGTCTTTGCTTACCTACGTGAATCCATAGACTTTCTGGACTTCTGACTTGGCTCTTCTATATGAACCCATAGTACCTGCCTGCTCTTTACTGTATCACATAGACTTTAAAATCTAAAGTTTAGATACTGGTTCCCTGCCTGAATTTATAGTATCCATTTGTTCTTCTATATATGAACAAATACCCTGACATCAACCACTGCCAAGTTACATCAACAATCACTAAGCACTTACTATGCACCATGTACTGAGCAAAGAGTGCTCTCTCTCTCTGTCTCCTTCTCTGTCTCTCTTTCTCTCTCTATCTTCATGTCTCTGGGTCTCTGTTTCTCTCTCTTTCTAATTAGCAGTGATAGGGAGTTTCTTACAATAAGGTAAGATTTGAGCTGTCTTGAAGGAAGCCATGGAATTCAAGAGACAAAGACAAGAAGAGAAAGTATTATAGGCATGGGTGAAAAAGGCATTGAAAGGTAAGGTGTAAGAACATGCAATGTCACATGGGAATAACAAGAAGAAGGCCTGTGTTAATGGACTGTAGAATATGTAAAAAAGAGTAGATTGTAAGAGGACTGGAAAATTAAAGAGGCCAGATTGTGAGGTATTTTAAAAGCCAAAGAGGATTTAATATTTGATTCTAGAGATAACTGGGAGCCACTGGAGTTTACTAAGGAGGAGAAGGACAAAGTCAGACCTACACTCATTTTGCCAGCCCAGTGAAGGAAAGCCTGGAATATAGAAACTGAAGGCAGAGAGCCCAACCAGAAGACTTGCAATATTGCAGGTGTGAGGTTATGAGGACCTGATCCAACATGGCTGTCAGAGGAGACAAGGGGATGCATGTTAAAGACGTTGTGAAGAATGAAACAAGAGGACTTGCCAATAGGTTGCATATGAGAGGTGAGTGAGAATGAGGAGTAGAAGATAACACCAAGATTGTGAGTATGAGTAACAAGGGGGTGGCAGTATCCTTGAGAGTAAAAGAGAATTTGGGAAGAGGGTAGGGCTGGTCTGTCTAGAACTCATATTCACCTCCTGCTTAACTAGATTCTCAGGACTGATACTTCTTGGCTCACTTGTTTTAGGGGCATTTACACCCCCAGCAGGACGACTGGCCTCAAGGAATATGATGAGGGAGACAGACTTACACATAAAAGGATTATAGGTTCATAAGTCTAAAGCTAAAAGGGACTTGAGAGGATATCTAATCCAATTCTCTAATTTTACAAGTGAATATAGGTTTATAAGAAGGCTATACAATCTTTTTTTCTTTAATATGGCACAGCTGACTTTTTAAAGGGATAGAATATGACTCTTATACACCATTAGAAAACTTTTATCAGTTTAGGAAATATATGTAATTTGATATCTACATCTTCTGCTTTCATTCACAGGTTCTCTGGATGGCCCATGTAAGCAGGGAAATGGTTAAAGGTGGTTAAAGAAATGGAAAGGGCAAAAAGGGAAGAAAGTTGTAGGATGTAAGTTAAAAAGGAAGAAAGGAGGCTCAATTTGTGGTGGAAATGATAATGCAAAAATAATAAAGGAAAGGGAAAGGCTTCTTAGTGCAAAATTGCTGAGAAAGTTTATATTTCCTTTATATACTTAGAACGCATTAAATAATCTAGGTTTTTATTCTACCAAATCCAACTAAAGGAATAATGTGGTCTAGTGAATGAAGAACTGGCCACAATGCTAAGACCTAGATTCAAGCCCTGCCTCTGACATCCTGGCTGTGTGACTGCATAGTCATTTAATCAGTCTTTCAGTGCTCAAGACAACTTTCTAAGACTGTCAGCTTTGCTCCCTATGCCATTGCAATCACAAGTCCAGTCCCTATGACTATTCCTTGTCTACCAAATTATGGATTCTTAAAAGTCAATTTGCCCTCTTTCTACTCTAATTTCTGCAACTCTGGATTATGTCTATCCATTTACTTAATTATAATTGCCAGACGATGTCAGTGATAGTTACTATAAAGTAACAACAACAACAAAACAATATAGGAATGATAACCCACAGGCATCAAAACTACAGAAATAAGTATCATCCTGGAGACCAGAACTAAAAAAAAGCACTCTACATTTTCAAGAGTACAACATTTTTGCTGGATTTGGAGTAAAGAAGACCAAGTTTTGAATCCAACCTCAGATACTCATTAGCTGTATGACTCTGGGCAAGTCACATTTCTCTAAAGACTTATTTCTCTCATCTGTAAAATGGGGAAAACAAAAGTACCTATCTTACAAGGATTATTCTGCAGATCAAATGAGATAATAAGCATAAAGCACTTTGCAAATCTTAAAGCACTATATAAGTATGAGATAATCTAGCATTTGTAATATACTTTAAGTCCAAACATATAGTATATACTTATGTGTTTATACATATGTGTTGTGTGTGTATGTGTGTGTGTGTGTGTGTGTGTGTGTGTGTGTGTAATTTCTAAGTAAAATATTGTTAGAAGGGAAGGGAAATAATATGTTACATGAAAATGTATAAAAACTAATTTTCATTTACCAGTGAATGAATAATTTTAAAATATTTTTCAGTTAAAAAAACCCTTTTCTTCCTGTTGTTTAATATACCGTGTTAAGTAAAAAAAAATCATTCTGAACATATGAAAATAAGGACAATAATTATTTGTTTTAAAGTAGAAAGGACTGTTGATAA
>JAQQSU010017940.1:0-10586 GCA_028627135.1 Pseudochirops cupreus | reverse complement strand
CCTACCAAAAAGTGACATAGGAGAGAATAGACTGGGGGAGGGGGGAAACACTGGGATGGCTGTTTTTGGGTGGTGGGTGGGGGAAAGACGGGGAGAAAATATGTAACTCAAAAAAAAATTTAAAAAAAAAAAAGGAAATAGAACAGAACTCTCCTTCAGTGAGAATATTCTCATTTAAATATGATGAGTAATGTTGATTTAAATTATAATATGGCTTACTGACCTCAGTCAGCACTTTTGGAACTTAGGAAGGAGAATGAGCCCTATTTGCCAAACTGAAACTGAAACTTATAAAAGGAATGGGTCCAATGATAATCAATGTAAATAAATGTTTAGGCCATGTCTTTCGTAATAGCATTTCATTCATGTTAGTTGGAAAGCAAATGCTAATGGAATGGTATGGAAGATTTTAAGAGCAGTCAACCATTATTAGCTCTAACAAGAAGTCACACAGGCAGGAGCCAGCTAAGCTGAGAATGGCTCTATTCCCCAAGGAGGAAATGAGTAACAGGTTCAATGCTGAGCTGCATTTTGATATCGAACATGCCCTAAATGGTAGAGCAGAGCAATGATTAGGTACCTTCCCCAATCACAGCTCTTCATTCTAGCGCCTTCCCTTCCATCTGTTGATGATTTCTGTTTATCAACTGGTTTGTAAATAATTGTTTGCAAGTTGTGTCTCCCATTAGATTGTGTGCTCTATGAGGACAGGGATTGTCTTTTACCTCTTTTTGTATCCCTAGAGCTTAGCACAGTGTCTGACACATGGTAGGCACTCATTAATACTTATTGACTGTCGATTGACTGACTAGAACAGCAAGAGGGAGCTCATGGGAATTTGTGTATGAGCCCCTTTGACCAGAAGGACAAGGCTATGATGCTGGTCATGTCTTAGATTTTTTAAGTTAAAGGTAGCCCGTGGGCTACTTGAATATATTTAGCAGGCTTCTATAATCTAAAGCAGGTACAAGACTTGCCTGGGTTGATGTTTGAAAGATTTTCATTTGGGCTGATCTTGAGTCTATGTCAGCACCCAGCATAGGGTTAATCAGCATAGATTATTAGCCTCCTGAAAGGCCCATAGGTCATCTTGCCAGGCAAAGGTGGAATATTATAATCATTGATGTAATCATTACTTATTAGTATTATATTAATACAAATGCTTATTATTATTATTATTGATATGTGCTAATTACACAGCAGAACTTTGAATCACTGTCATTCACTCCAATTTGTGCTTCTGTAAACCAAGTCATTTTTTGCCTAACTGACATAGGGAGAAGGAACCTTCAGGGAACATTCTGATGGGCAGGCAGAGGGATGCTTTCAAAGGTGCTTCTTTGAAGCCGTGATAAAGAATCAAAGAGTCACCTTTTTGAGCAGAAGCGATAGCAGGAAAGACAATTGTTTCCCTAGGGCTAGCATTGGTGGGGATTCAATGGCTTTCTATCTGCTTCATATCAGAAAAGGACTGGTTTTATTTTAAAAGACCGACTCCCAAGGTTTCTCTTTAATGCCAGGAGTTGGGGGCTGGTAGAAAAAAGCTAGGAAATTATGTCAGGGAACAAATGGCACCTGATGGTCTTCCTTCCATTAGTTGCATGGGAATTGAGAAGAACAAAACCTCAGCTGAGCATCGTAATGTAACTCCTCCCCACCCCCAAAATATATCTCAGGACCTCATTTGTCCAGTTCTGCCTTACCTTGGCATTTGAATTGGACCATCATTAAAATGTCTGTATTTGTTTCAATTAAGAGTCCAGGTCCAGATATTTCCATCATAGGCCAGGTACTCCTTCCTATTCATCTCTGAGTTAGTGGGCTCATCTCCAGAGATAATTTTTCTCTTTGAAATCTCTCACTTTTGGTTATTCCCCACAAAGCACACAGTTTTGCCAATATCCATATACATTTTTTTGTATATGTTCCTTGAGTCTATTTCTTTGCTTCAAATACTCTAGTCATGTATTGTAATCTAAATATGTCTTCCTTGAAAAAATAGGATTCCTTAGTTCTGACCCTGGAATATGATGACATAATGAATCTATATTGTAACATGTCAAATATCTTGTGCTTTCCATATTTCCAATTCTGGTTAAACAACAAATAAACAAACATAATGAATCAAAAGGTCTTTCCTGCCCCAACCTCACCTCAACTATGATCCCCTCTGACTGCGTTCATTTCTCTCTTACTCTAGAGCAATCACCAGACTAATTGTTTTTGAGAATGTTTTATAATTAATTGCATTAAAATTTAATTAAGAATAAGGTACATAAACCCTCATTTAGTAAGTACAGTAGGGTCGATAGCCATTTCTTTATAGATGACGTAAATGAATTTAAGAGAGGTCAAGCACTTTGCTCAGCATCACATAGTGACTAAGTGTCAGAGGCAAGATTTCAACCCAGCTCTTCCTAAGGTCAAGTCCAGAACTCTATCTACCATGCCTTAGTGGGTCTAGGGAAAAAGAAAGTCGTAGTGGGAAGAGATGCTGAGAATGGAAGTCATATAGGGTCAAAGGATGCACACGTCTATATCACATGGTCAAAGCTAGACTGAGGAGTAGAACTCAGATGTCCTGACATCTAATAAAGGCTCAGATCAGGAAGATGATGTATATGCTCATATTGATAATACAACTTATATGTGTGCATTGGGAGTGGTGGTGGCGGCGGTTGTGTTTGTTGCCTGGAATTGGGTTTGGCGAGGGCCATGTTGGGATCTAGCTTTCCTAAGGACAGCAGAACACTAGAACTATTTGAAATAGAGCTCTGATTGTGGATATCCAGCCCTTCATATGAGTGGGCTGTGCTGCTGTCAATGTAGAAGAAAGGAAGAACTACTGACCTAGCTTACTTGGTTCTAAAATAAAGGGCTGCTCAACTCCTTTTTTCCCCCATCCTGCCACCACCCTCATTGGTGGGAAGTCTTTCTGAGGTTGAGCTTTTGGGGGAAGCAACAGGAGGTTGCCATCTGGCATAAAATGGGAATTTAAAGCAGGATTTTGACTTAACATGATAATATTGATTTGATGGCTGGGCCCAGAGCAAGAGGCCGGGTTGGGGTGGGGTATCTTCCCAGACCAGGGAGGTTGGCAAGATGGATGCTTTGGAGAGGCAAGATCTGCCTTGGTGGGTGGGTGCTGAATGGATGGCATGCTTTTTAACAATCTGCTGTCCCCAAAACACAGGACATACTTTAAAATTTAATCTGTTTAGTATTGTTTCCTCCACCACTTCCTTAAGTCTAGACAATTTACAAAACAATAAATCAAGACCTGATTTGTAGCGTTTGCCAATAAATGCTCACAATGAAAATTTAACAATCAGATCCAGAGGGAGCCGGCTCTAGCATATTTCTAGCTGGCTAGTTGACTTTGTGCTCCTTTCCTCACCAAATAAAACAGCTTGGCCCAGGGAGGAAGTAATAAACTTGAATGGATTAATTCCTCTCCCCCCCACCCCATGACATTTGTTTTCGTGGAGATCTTCTGCAGCTGCCTTCCCACAAAGCACATATTTGTATGTCCCGTAGGTTTTAAATACCTAGAGGCAGCTAGGCGGGACAGCGGATAGAGCTAATACACAGAAAAGCAACATATTTTCAAGTGGGAGGGGGGATGGTGGGATCTGGAAAGGGCTCATATAGAAAGTGGAAACTGAATTATGCTTTGAAGCAAGTGGCAGGGATGAGGAGGGAGGACATTCCAAGCCTGGAGGACCACCTGGACAAAGGCCTGAAGGTGGGATATGAGAAGCAAGCAGGCCAGTTTGGCTAGACTACAGGGTACTTAAAGGAGAATAATTCGGAGTAGGTCTGGAAAGATAGGAGTTAGTCACACCATTATTATTAGAGTAGCAGTTATTAATTACAATCATCATTGATAACATTCTATATGGAGAATCTTTACCTTTTTTGTAAATTTAGGTGATACAATTTATTTTAATGTATTTTTAAGTTCAGTTGATATCTTTTTTTTACATTTAATTTTTATTTTTTTCAATTATATGTAAACAAAAATTTTTAACATTTTAAAAAACATTGAATTTAAAATTCTCTCCCTCTCTCCTCCCTGCCCCCTTGAGAAGGCAAGCAATTTGATATAGATTATACATGTGCAATCACGCAAAACATTTCCATATTAGCCATGATGCATAAGACCCCTACCCACTCCAGCATAGGAAAAAAAGGAAAAAAAAAATCTGCTTTGATCTGCATTCAGACTCCATCATTTTCTCTCTGGAGGAGGGTGGCATTTTTCATCATAAATCCTTGGGAGCTGTCTTGGATCATTGTCTTCCTGAGAATAGCTGAGTCATTTTTTACCTTTCCTTTTGAGATACTTTCCTAAGCTTCTAAAACGACAGCCACAGCCCTGCGTACAGCCCATCCTCTACCTCCATGTTTATTTGCCATTGTCGAGAAATGGGCTCCTCTGGTTGCTCTTTTGAGACTCCAATTCCCCGAGTGGCTGTGGAAGTCAATCAGATTTTCTGCTCACTGCCTTCCTGGCTGTTTGTTTCCGACAATCAGTAGCTGGCTTCCCACAAGCCACTTGAACAAACAAGAAGGCTGTGGGTCAGAAATGCACAAAGTCAAGTGAATGTCATTAGCAGGCAGGATAAATGGATCCTGAAATTAGCCACCTAATTGAGAATTCAAATGGCTAAGCACTGCTAGCACTTCTTGCACACTCTGCTAGGAAATCCATGGCTGCCTGATTTTTCTTAAGTAGGAGGCAAGTCCTCAGTGAGATTTGCAGTATTTACTGCAAATATTTGCTATTCTGCTTCCTTCTCTGGCCTCAGCCATGTGGAGAGAGGAGAGGCGATTTGGCCGATAAGCCTGGGGGGGCATGGGATTTGTGGCCTGGATCGCTGGGGTGGCTGAGTCCATCAGTGCCAGTTCCTGGATAATTGCTCAGGACAAGAGGGGAGAGGACGAGCGTCAAGCTGACCAGGGGGAGGAGTCAGAGCCCACCAGGCTTATAGTCACAAAATCCAAAACAAACAGCCCCATAAATCCAATGCTGCTATGAAAATCTCTGTCTCTGTCTCTCTCTCTCCCTCCCTCCCTCTCTCCTCTCTCTCTCTCTCTCACTCTCTCTCTCTCTCTCTCTCTCTCTCTCTCTCTCTCTCTCTCTCTCTCTCTCTGTATGTGTGTGTGTGTGTATGTGTGTGTGTGTGTGTGTGTGTGTGTGTGTATATGTGTGTATGTGTGGGGATGGATAGATGTATTTGCTTTTTCCTTCCACTGCAGCAAGAGGCTGCTTGGTGTAGTGGATAGAAGCCTGGCCTAGTAACCAGGGAGACCTGGGTTCAAGTCCAGCTCCTGACACATACTTGTATGTGACCCTGGTAAGTCTCTTACCCCCTCTGCACTCCAAACAACAGTTGGAGATGCAGAGGAGGTATTCATTTACGTAAATAGAGAGCTCCCAAGGACGGGAGTTCTCTATACCTATAAAATCCCAGGTCTATTTTCTTTGCTTTTTTGTTTTTTTTTACTATTGACTATTCAGGGCACCCTTGTGTGTTCCCTATTGTAACAGAGTTTTCAGTGGTCCTAGGACCTGCCATTTCTTTTTTTAATCACAAAAGCAAGAATTATAATAGTGTTTATACTTGCTTCTGAAGTTTTGGGGGGGGGTGCGGAGGCGGAGGGAAAGGTTGTTGGGGCAGTTTATAGTGACTAAGGTAAAGAAACTCAAGGGAATTTTGATATCTAGTTCAGGGGTTCTTGACCTGGGGTTTGAGGACTTATTATTAAAAAATATTTTGATAACTGTATATCAGTATAATTCGTTTTCCTGGTAAAGCAATGGATTTTATTTAATTCATTTAAAAACATTTTCCTGAGGTGGGCTCTATCTATAGGCTTCCTCAGATGGCCCAAGAGGGCGTGACAGAAAAGGCAAAGAAGCTTTGATCTAGTTCCATATTTAGGCAGAGATTAATTTGCTTCCAAACATTTAGTAAGTGTCTCTGTGCCAGGTACGGTGTTAGGAACTTCTATCCTGTCCTGAGGGAGTTTTGGTTTTGATGACTGGAAACAACATCAATTACAAAATTTGATACAGCCTCAGTACAGAGAACTTGTAGGGGTCAGGGAGCACTAATTACTGGGGAGATCAGGAAAGGCTTCATGGAATCATTATCATTTGGGGTGAGCCTTGCAATGAGCTAGAGGTAAGTCAGAGGTAAGAAGGGAGAGCATTCTAGTCCTGGACCCTGCCGGTTCAGAGACCCAGAGATGGAGATGAAATGTTTGTTTAGGGAGCAGGGAGCAGGTATTTCTTTGCTTAGCCAACATACTATGATCACAGTGGGCCACATATATACCCTCCCTCAAAAGCACATCCCAGAGTAGAGGTGGACATGCCTTCTAGGCACATGTGTAGACTCAGAGATTTATATCATAATATAGTTCCTGGGTTTTGGTTTTTATTTTCTTTTCAATTTTCCCATCTCAGTTAGGCCAGTCTTATTAATGCCCCATCCAAAAGGGTACCAGCAGAGCCTACTGCCCTTGGCAGGTCCTACCTCTGGCCCTCACTCACATCTACTGATGGCTCTATTTTGAAGGTAGGGTACCATTTTCTCCTCATTGGACAAGAGAATGGTCACCAGCCAAGTACATGTTTATGCTCTTGGCCCAATTCCCAAGGTGGGGGGTAATAGAACAGGAGCTAAAACAGAAAGCAACTCACTGTACACCAGAAAAAAAAATTGGTAGTCTAAAAAAAGAGAATTGGGGCATACAGAAGCCAAGTGACTTAGCCAAGTTCATACCACATGGAAAGAAGTAGATTAACTAAGCTAGAATGGTCCTTGGATGCCAGGCATACAGTTCATCATTAGGCCCACAATATGAATCTTCTCTAGCTGCCCAGGACCTGCCAGAGCTAGTCTGCATCTGCATTCAGGCACTCCAGATCACCCTCACTCCAGGGGGACACATCAGAAACGATAGGTTTTGGTTAAACAAGTCCAACAATTTTTGTCTCTGTTGCTTTTGGTCCTGGGGCTTTTCCTGATAAAGGGTCACACCAAATTGAACTTGATCTGGGTCACCCATCAGGGATCCCAAAAGACATCTATTCCAGTTCGCTTTTAGTAAACAATTCGCTCTGACATTGGTAATCACAATTGTGATTTCGTAAGAACTTCCTGGTAAAGAAACTCCCACCATTGATTTAACAACTATTCTGCAACTTAGACTCTCTGAGAATTGTCTGGGGCACAGAGAATTTTAGTGAGTGACCCACTGTCACATAGCTAGTAACTGTGTCATAGGAAGGCCTCACACATAAGTCTTCCTTGCCTCCAGGTTCAGTGCCCTGTCCACTAAACTTTTGGATAACAGTGTCTCATATGCATTATTTCATGAGCCTCACAGTAACCATGGTGGTGAAAAGGCATATTGGACTTAAAAGTGAGAAGATGTGGGTTCCGGAAAATTCTAGACTAGTACTCTGCATGTGGAACAGTCCAAAAGTGTCTTTCAAAGCCTTTCTTTTCCTACTTTACAAAAGTGTCATTGCCAGAGACTAGTTTACTCTCAGAAGAGTCATGTAACTTAAAAAAATGACAGGCTGGGTGTGATATAATACAACTATTTCCTTTTGTGAAGTGTGAGGATTGGTTCCATTGTCCTCTTCCCTTTCATCACAAATACGCACTTCAGTAAAGTCAATCATTTGAGTTTCCAGTAAAATAGAAAATAAAGGGGGGGGAATGGATTTGGCCATTGCAATTTTTTCCTCTTGAGCAACCACAAACAGATTTTCCAAAATTAATTCTTGCCCACAGAGATGAGATGTATAAAGAGCCAGCCCAATTCTCCAGTGACCTAGAAAGAGACGGTTCCAACCACGACTTTGAAACCATGCTCAAGACTTCTCATAAAGTAAGTCAACAACTCTGTCATAGAGACGGCCAAAGTGGCTGGCCTGAAAGCTGAGCCTCTGGTCCTGGAAGAATGCCAGAGCTTCTAGTCCCAGGCGGCTATTTACTGAGCTTCCTTCACATGTGGTCTGGGCTTCCATTCGGGAAGGGCAACCGCTTAATTGGGATCATCTATTGGCCTGCCCTAGGCCTTTCCACATAGCTATCTGAGCTGGCCCCCTACTTGCTTGAGAGGAAAGGAATTGGTTGAGAAACTCTAAGGAATGGTAGAGCAGCTGAGAGGCAATATAGAATGATCAGAATCTGCTCCATTAGAAAAATGGTGGTTAGTAAGAGCTCTCCAAATTCCAGTACAATATGATCTCTTGGCGGGGCAAGGGAGGAGGCAGGAAGGACTATGGCATTTTTATCTTCCTATGTGTGGTGCTGAGGACAGTCCAAGGCACACAGTAGACATTTATTACTTGTCTGTTGAATTGAATTGAATAATGGAAGTTGTCAAATTAAAGTCTACGATACAAGGCAATGAAAAATGGAATGGTAAGGGCCTCTTGCTATTTGGAGCTCTTTGGGCAAAGTCAGATAAACTACTTGTAGGGGATGGTGTGAAAGATTCCTTGACAAGCATGGGCTGGCCTCTTCTGAGGTTCCCTACTAAGATGGAGCTTCTGTGGTTCTCTGAATGGACTATTTCTGCAGGTAGAGGATCCCAACTTATGGGAGGGCTTCCAGCAAAGGTTGGGTGAGCTGTTGTCAGATCTATCTTAGGGATAATTCTTGCCTTCATTTGAGATTTGTAGCATGTGATCCTCTATTCCTTTCCTGGGAATCATTGATTTGAGCCATTTGGCTGCTCCCCCATAGTAGGTGAAAGACATGAAGGGTGGTGGCAGTGGGGCAGTGGAACTTTGGAGACATTTAATCTACATTTAGGAGTGCATATAAGTGAAGTAATAGTAGTCAGAATAAAAATAGCTTTAATAATAAACAACAATTTAATAAATCATAATAGTCCTTTAAGGTTTGCTGGGCACTCTATACATTGTCTCATTTGATCCTCAAAACCACCCTGGGAGGGAAGTACTGTTATCACCCCTGTTTAGAATTAAAGAAACTGAGTCTGAGAGAGGTACTTGTCTAAGGTCACAGAGGGAGTATATGCCTGAGGCAGACATAATGCCTCCCTATCGCCAAGTATAACACCCTAATCATTGTGCCACCTACCTGCTTCATGTGTATAAATTCATAGAGGAACAGAGTGGAAGAGAATAGAGGGAAAAGAATGAATATTAATTAGAAGGGGTTCTTAGAGATTAAATTTTTTTTACAGAGGAGGAAACTGAGGCCCAGAAAGGGGGAGCAAAATGCTTAAGTATGTTCTTGACCAAAATGTTATTTATTTATTTTTTTTTGCTTTTTTAGGGGGGAAGGTAGGGCAGTGGGGGTTAAGTGACTTGCCCAAGGTAACATGACAAGTTTTTGTGCTAAGTATCTGAGGCCAGATTTGAACTCAGATTTTCCTGACTCCAGGGCCTGTGCTCTATTCACTGCGCCACCTAGCCTTCCCCCTCAAAATGTTATTTTCTAGTTAAAACATATTAAGAAATGTTTTCATCATCATAACTTGATTAAGAAGAAAGATTTAAAATATTCATTTGCATAGTTTCATCTTTTATTTAACCATGCCTTCATCTCTAGTAATATATCTTAATTGGAATACTTATACTTGAATGGCATCACTCTTGATTTTTTTCATTGCTTACAGGAATCTTCTTTTCCTTATCGCGATAATATTGCTTATATACATATTTTCCCATAATGGAAAAGCCTTCCTTTAGGTCAGTGGCTCTCAACCTTCCTAATGCCACGACCCTTTAATACTCGTATGTGGGTGTATCTGCATGTGGGCGGACCTGCCTGGAGACAGAGGAGCGGTGTCTTGGTTCCTAAGACCATCGGAAATATGTGTTTTCCAAGGGTCTTAGGTGACCCCTGTAACCCCACAGGTTGAGAACCCCTGCTTTAGGTGAACATTTATCATACTAACATTAGACTTAGGAAGCTTGTTAAATGAGCATGTAACTCTTCATTTTAAAAATTCCATTTCTCAAATGTCTGAACATATTTTCCATTGATGCTATGCCAGTTTAGTCCCCAGTCCTCATTAGTCCTGTAATGTCCATTAAACTAACACTTACTGTGTTGGCATCAAATACTGCTATGGGATTGTTTACAAACACTAAGGGCAGGGACCTTTTCTTAGGTAAACTCTGTATTTCCCACCAGCACCTACTGCAGTGCTCTTCACACGATAGAAGCCTAGGGTATAATACCCTTATCTGTGGGTACTCTTCCCAAAGGAATATAAATTTTGATCACTGAAACCAGGTTTACAAGTTAGATTTGTTTCTTAAGACCAAGCCTTAAATGCAAATCACTCTGGTGCTCATTGATTGGCCAATAATAGGTCCCAGCCCAAGTCCTACTAGGTCATTGTTTGGGCTCTGAGTAAATAAACATAATGTCTGTTTTGGGCAGAAGTCCTGAGGGTCTTCCCCTCTCAGACTGATTTTTTTTTTTTACTAAGTGGTTTTTTCAAGGAGATATTTCACATTGCCCTCTATTTTTTCATTTGTTTGGATCTGTTTGATAGTATCTTGATTTCTCATGAAGTCA
>JAQQSU010001794.1:0-14876 GCA_028627135.1 Pseudochirops cupreus | reverse complement strand
TTTTTTTTTTAAATCTCTGTGGGGCTCTGCTTCCAGAAGGGAAAGCTCTGTCCCAAATCGCTGGGGTCCTCCTGGCTGCCGTAGCTCTCAGGAAGATGCTGGGAATCCTCCTAAACCCCTCCAGCAGCCTGGATAATAAAGACTCCAAGATGGAGGCCCAAGACAGTGATCTGGATCCAGGCCGCTCAACGTGAGAGCACCGGCCTGAAAACAATTGCTAAGTCCCCCTGCTGTCTGCAGGCTGCAGGCGGGAAGCTACAAAGCTGAGACGGGTGCAAAACCTCTGCCTTTTGCTTTTCTGCTCTGGAGGCCCTTTGCTCCTTATCTCCCCCTTTCGCAAATCCCCCTGGCAGCTACTGCTAATCCGCTCACCTGAGAGGCTCCTCCACTCCTCCCATCCAGTCGCCCCCGGGGCACAGCCGCGGCTTCAGGGCAGGCTGGTTTTGGTTCACAGTGCTGATGTGATTCCTTGTAGCTGAGCTGACTTTAGTGGGAAGTAACTTTGTGTGCGTTTTGGAGTTCTAGGATTGGTTTAGAGTCCTGTTTTATGGGTATTTTGGGGTGGCTATGTGAGAGCTGCGATATATTGCTGCTGCTATGCCGCCATCTTGGCTCCGCCCCCCCCTTCTCAGCTTATCTTTGATGATCAGTAGCTGTGTGCTTTCAGGTGAGGCCTTCTAACTCTGGACCTCCAAGGTCTTCATTGGTCAAATGAGGAAATGAAGGGTAGATGATTTCTCAGATTCTTTCTAGATCTGAAAGTTGGTGATGACCCAGAAGTCTCAGGAGTAGGATTATCAATAACCACAGAAAAACTATATCCTCCAGTGTTACATTTTTCTGTGAATTTTATATACATACAAATAGCCTGAAAAAGAGAACTCTCTAAATTAAAATAAAAATAAAACAGAAGACACAGGAAATTTTGTCATTTTTAGTCCTTTTTCTCATTTTGTCTTTTTGTTAGGGATGGTTAGGAAAGTGGTGCTATCACTCAGAAAAAAAATACGTATTGACCCAAAACAGAATTATACATACATACTGATATTTGTGTCTATCACCTCATATGGACAGGTGAAGATTCATAATTATATATATGCATAGAACACATACTTATACATACATTACTGTACAACATATATAACATAGGTGCAGGATATTTTAGATACACGTCTATATATGTGTATGTATATAATACATATATTTATATACATGTGTGTGCTTGTGGTGTGTATGCCTCTGTTTATTCTATACACATGTAGGAATGTAATGCTATATATTCTACTATATTATTTCATATTACAGTATGTGTTATTTTTTATTATTTTGTATTATATTGATAGTAGTTTTTGACATTATAAGATGATTTCCTATCCTATCCTTTTGCAACCTAACACTAGCAAGGCTGGACAGGACAATACATGGGACTGAGAGCTGGTGTGGAAGCCAAGAGCATGTGGGCTCTCTCTATAAATCACTGGTCATACTGTCCCAGACAAGTCACCTAACCTGTGAAGACTTTAGGCAGTTCTCCAGTCCTTTGGAAGAAAGAGCCAACTTGCTGTGGTAGACTGAGCTTCTTCATCCAGGATTTTCTTCTGCCAATCAAATCAAAGACCCAAGTCAGTCCTTCTCCCCTCATGGCATACCATTGATGAATTTCCAGTGTTAAGGTAATTCCACCATCTATTTTGTACCCACCCCACACACTCTTTAAATAGTATTGCATTTTTTCCCCAACTACATATGAAGGAAACATTTTAATATTCATTTTTATAAAACTTTGGGTTCCAAATTTTTCTCTCTTCCTCCCTCCCCTCCCCTCTTCTGAAAATGGTAAGCAGTTTGGTATAGTTTATACATGTGCTTTAATGTAAAACATTTCCATCTTTATCACAGTTGTGGTAGAAGAAACAGATGAAAAGGAAAAAAATAAACATGAGAAAGAATAAAGTAAGTGAAAGAAATATGCTTTGATTTGCATTCAGAGTCCATCAGAACTGTATCTGGCCATGAATAACATTTTTCTTAAGTCCTTTGTACTTGTCTTGGATCATTGTGTTTCTGAGAATAGCTGTGTCATTCATATTTGATCATCACACAATGTTGCTGAATCTGTGTACAATGTTTTTCTGGTTCTGCTCATTTTACATTACATCAGTTCATATAAGATTTTCCAAGTTTTTCTTAAATCTTCCTGCTCATTATTTCTTATAACACAGTAGTATTCCATTACATTCAAATATCATAGTTTGTTCAACCATTACCCAATTGATGGTCATCTCCTCAGTTTCTAATGTTTTGCCACTACAAATATGGCTGCTATGAATATTTTTGCATATGTAGGTCCTTTTCCTTTTGTTATGATTTCTTTGAGATACGGACCTAGCAGTGTTATTGTTGGATCAAGGGATATGCAGTTTGGGTGCCCTTTGGGCATAGTTCTAAACAACTCTCCAGAATGGTTGGATCAGATCACAACTCCACCAGAGGTGCATTAGTGTCCCAATCCACCATGCATTTTTACAAATATTTATGCCCATGTTCTTGTGGTTACCAACTGCTCCCTCCCCTCTATTGCTTTGGAAAATTTGGGGCAACACTCACAGCTCTTCCCTTAGGTTGTTGCCCAGAAGAGCAGCAAAGATCTTTTAATCCCACTTGCTCAAGAAGACCAAACTTCATACCTGAATGGGCAGAAAACTGAACAAGTTTGCTTGTCCTGCCAATCAGTGGAAGGGGTGATACTGAGAGTGGTCTGGGGATTCTTATGCTTTGATGAAAAGTGGACTAACAGGAGGAAAACTTGTTGACCAAATTGAGCAATTGTTCTTTTATTTTTTTAATTGAAGGTTTCATTTCTCCAGACTCAGTATCCATCAAACAGGTTAGCAAACATATTCAAAAAAGCTGTAAATGCCTAAGGCCCTGCAATTAAATGGGCAACATCTAGCAGGTCATTTTGATAGGAAGGCAAATTGCATTTAGGCATGTGTTGTTGTCTTTGCATTTAAGAGTAGGGACAGCAGCAATAAAGGAAAGGCTTTAAGGAAATGTCTGCGCATTTGCATCGTTTGCCTTCTTAGATCAGAGTCTAAAGTTCTCTTTCACAAATAACATCCTGAAACAGCTGCAAAGCCTCTTCTCCTGGTTATGACATGTTGATCTCTCTGACCACCCAGATTCTAGTGGAAGGCTCATTCTAAGTACAAGGAGCTCTGCTTTCTGCCTTTTATTGAGTTTTGTTTTTGCTCTCCTTCCAACTCCAAATCATCATATAATTAAAAAAGATTGCCACAGGTCTTAAAAGACAAACAGTCTGAACTTTCACACTACATTTCAACTAAGTTCCTAATTCTAGTAAATGAAAAGATCCCCCAGTACCCAAGGGACCTTGATTTTGCATGGGAACAGATCTCCAACACTAATGAATCTCTCTTCTGTTGCTTATGTTAAGAAATTTCATTGCTAAGAATTTCTACCTAATGAGGACCTTTGACATGCATTACCCATCCTTATATGACTTCTCTACCTCAGTTCAAGGACTAACTCAGAGATTTACGTTAACCCAGGAATACAGTGAGCATAGCAGGACAACTAATCTTGGTCTTGCTTGGTTTCCAACTCAAGGGTACAGTAATTCTGAAAATTTCTACCTAATTTCTGCCTAATATTTTTCTTTTTGACATTAATGTCCATGCATATGTATAAACTTATACATACGTTTAAACATATACACACATTTGTGTACATCGTCATTACCTATATTTCCAGATATAGTTGTTACCTATACAGGGTCATCCCCTGTAATGAAGGGGAAAACAGACAAAGTCATTATTTGAATTTGAAAGCATGTGCTGTGTTCTGGACCCAGAATTCCCCCATGAGAAGGTGGAGATTGTTATCTCTTCTCTAAGGCCAGACAAGGTCATTACCATGAGAAAACATTCAGTTTAACTTGTTTTAGCTCTTTCCTCAGGCCACTTATATTGTTATAGGCAATGTAGGTATTATGTTCCTGGTTCTGCTTTCAGGCCATTAATGTTTCCTGTATTTTTAAGTATTCTTCATATACACTTTTTTAGTCAAATTATACCTTATTTAGCTATTTCTCAATTGATGGACAATCATCTGCTATTTCCAGTTCTTTACTCTCATGAAAAATACTACTATCAGTTTCTGGATATTTATGAAACCTTTGCATTTTTAACTTTCATCTTGAAATCCAGCACATGACTTCTTTTCATTTTTGAACTTTTGAATATGTTTATTTATATTTGCTTTTCAACATTCATTTCCACAAAAGTTTGAGGTACAGTTCTTTCTCCCCTTCTTTCCCCCACTCCAAAATAGCAAGTCTAGTAAATACTGCTTCCCTCAATCTGTTCTCTCTTATATTCTCCCCCATCACCCCCCAAACTTTCTACTAGGGCAAGATGGATTTCAATACCCCAGTGCCTGTATATCTTATTTCTCAGTTGCATGTAAAAAAGCATTTTTTTTAAACATTCATTTTTACATCTTTGAGATCCAGATTTTTTTTCTCCTTCTTCCCCCCTCACCCACCTCCAATGGGAAGATAAGCAATTCAATATAAATTGTATATGTGTAGTTACACAAACATTTCCATAGTACTTATATTGTGAAAGACTAACTATATTTCCCTCTGTCCTGTCCCTCTCCCTACTTGTTCTAATTTTCTCCTTTGACTCTATCACTTTTCAAAAATGTTTGCTTCTAACTCCCCTTTCTCCCAATCTGCCCTCCCTTTTGTTAACCCACCTCTTATCCCTACCCCTCTATTTTCCTATTAGGTAAGATACCCAATTAAATGTTTATATTATTACCTCCTTAAGCCAAATTCAATGAGAGTAAGGTTGTCTCATTCCCTTTCATCTTCCTGCTCTTCCTGTCCATTGTAACAATTTCTCTTGCCTCTTTTGTATGAAATATTTTACCGTGATATATCTCTCCCTTCCTCCTTCTCCCAATAAATTCCTCTCACATATCTTACTTTTACTTTTTAGATACCCTCCCTTTGTATTCAACTCATCTTGTGCCCTCTATGTATACATGAACACATGTATGCCCACACTCCCATATATTTCTATACACATGCATCCTCCTATACATACATATATGTGCATGTATACATTCATACATACATATATATGTATATATACATACACACACACACACACACACACACACATATTCCCTTCAACTATCCTCATACTGAGAAAAGTCTCATGAGTTACAATGATCATTTTTCCATGTAGGAATGTAAATAGTTCAACTTTAATAAGTTCCTTTTGATTTTTTTTTCCTGTTTACCTTCTCATGCTTTTTGTATTTGAAAGTCAAATTTTCTGTTCAGCTCTGGATTTTTTATCAAGAATACTTGAAAGTCCTCTATTTCATTGAATGACCATATTTTCCGCTGAAGCATTACACTCAGTTTTGCTGGGTTGGTGATTCTTGGTGTTAGTCCCAGCTCCTTTGACCTATCCTATTCCAAGCCCTTTGATCCCTTAATGTAGAAGCTGCTGGGTCTTGTGTCATCCTGATTGTGTTTCCACGATGGTAAAATCGTTCCTTCCTGGCTGCTTGGGGTATTTTCTCCTTGACCTGGGAACTCTGGAACATGACTATAATATTTGTAGGAGTTTCCTTTTCAGGATCTTTTCCAAGAGGTGATCGGTGAATTCTTTCCGTTTCTATTTTGCCCTCAGGCTCTAAAATCTCAGGGTGATTTTGCTTGATAATTTTTTTAAAGATCATGGCAGGGTTCTTTTTTTGTTATCATAGCTTTCAGGTAGTCCTATATTTTTTTTTTGCTTTTTTGGAGGGTAATTGGGGTTAAGTGACTTGCCCAAAATCATATGGCTAGTAAGTGTGTCAAGTGTCTGAGGCTGGATTTTAACTCAGGTCCTCCTGACTCCAGGGCTGGTGCTCTATTCACTGCACCACCTAGCCACCCCACGTCCAATAATTTTTAAATGATCTCTTCTGGATCTATTTTCCAGGTCAGTGGATTTTCCAATGAGGTGTTTCACATTGACTTCTATTTTTTTTTTCATTTCTTTGGATTTGTTTTATGGTATCTTTATTTCTCATAAAGTCATTAGCTTCCAGTTGCTCCAATCTAATTTTGAAGGAGTTATTCTCTTCAGTCAGTTTCTGAAAGTCCTTTTTGATCTGACAAATTTGACTTTTTAAGGCATTCTTCTCCTCATTGGCTTTTTGAGCCTCTTTTGCCATTTGAGTTAGTCTATTTTTAAGGTGTTATTTTCTTAAGTGTATTTTTGGGTCTCCTTTAGCAGGTTGTTGACTCTCTTTTCATGATTTTCCTGCATCATTCTCATTTCTCTTCCCAATTTTTCCTCCACTTCTCTTACTTGATTTTCAAAATCCTTCTTGAGCTCCTTCATGGCCTGTAATCAGTTCATATTTTTTTGGAGGCTTTTGATGCAGGAGTTCTGACTTCATTGTCAAACAAAACTTTTCGTCATCCCACTTTTCTTTTCTCTTTAAACCATGATACAGCCTGACACTCTTCAAAACTTTGGAGCAGCATATTCCCTTTTGTTTGGTCACCTTGTGCGCTCTAGTATTCCCCTCACCGGCCAGGTCCAGTAGAATGTTCTGCACATAGTAGCCAGTTACTGTTCATTATGAGCAGCTCTGAAAAGCATCTGAATGTGGTAGCCAGCTATATTTCCCGATAATGTCAAATATTGATGAGTGGAGCCAAAATCATGAAGATTGTCAAGGGAGCAGAGAATACATTTGCTGAGCAAGACTCTGGATGTGATATATAAATTATGATGTGATACAATAAATATGTGAAATATGTACCTCCCACATCCCCACACACAGATGCACATTAACTCTCAATCTTTTTCAGTGATTAGTAACATTTTCTTGTCCATTTAAAGTCAACAATAACAATGCTGAACACACACACACAGGAACATACAAACACAAATACACACACACAAGTACAAGCCCACTCTTCTTTGACTGCAAAGAATTCTCTCTGTTTATCTGATTAACTTTGTCAATTATTCTATCCAGAGAGATTCTTGATTTTTTTCAGAAATGATGAATGGAAGGGGAATCAGAAATGTAAAACCCTAAACAAGGCCTGGCTTTGCTCTGAGCCCCAGTGGTGCATTACCTTAGAGGAGACAATTTAGCCACCTACAAGAAATGTTTAAAATTAGGCCCTCCCACCTATTCCACTGCTGCTTAGAAGCAAAGGAGGGGAATGGAATTTAATCACAAAACCCCAGGCCTCTGCTTCTTTCACACAAAGGTCTGTGCCCGACCAGAAACCCTAGGAAACCATCCTTTTCTTCTTTATTTGGTTCCACTTACTAAGTAGCAACAATTAGCCTAGGCACAGTGAAATGTGTGTCTGAACAGTGGGAACCATGATCTCAAAAGGTTTCAGGTTTATTTAAGTCCTAAAAAGTGAGAGAAAAATGCTCACCTGAAGAAGCTGAAGGGGACATATACACGGAAGTGAAGATTCTCCTGGGAAAGGATATGGAAAAACCAAATAATAATAAATTTTGCTGGAAATAGAATATTTTTCCCACCTCAGGGAAATAGCTCTCCATTCTGGAGAGCAAACTGGAACTATGCCAAAGGGCTATAAAAAAGTACGTACTCTTTGACCCTGCAATACCACTTTTATGGCTGTATCTCAAAGAGATCATACAAGTGAAAAAAGGACCCGTATGTACCAAAATATTTCTAGCAGGTTTTGTTTTTTTTTGGTGGTAGCACAGAATTGGACAGCAAGGGAATGCCTTTCTGCTGTGGAATGACTAAACAAGCTGTGGTATATGAATGTAATGGAATGCTACTGTGCTATAAGAAATGAGGGGCAGACAGACTACATAATAACCTAGAGAGACTTATATAAACTGATGCTGAGTGAGGAGAGAAGAACAAGGAGAACTTTGTACACAATTACAGACACATCATATCTGTGACGACTGACTTTGATAGACTGGGGTCCTCTCAAAAATGCAAGGATATTAGACAACTCCAAAAGACTCAAGACGGAAAAGGCTCTCCACATCCAGAGAAAGAATTACAGAGTCTGAATGCAAATTGAAGCAAACCACTTTCTCTCTATCTTTTTTCATTTTGTTTTGTTTTGTTTCTTCTTCCTCATTCTTCAATACATTGGTGATGATTTTTTTTCTTTACAAACTTGACTAATGTTTAATGTGAAGGTATATGTAGAACCTATATTGAATGCGTGCCACCATGGTGGTGGAGGTAGGGAGAAAATTTGTACTCAAAACTTGTGGTGTTGAATATTGTAAACCAATAGAATTTTTTTTAATGTGCAAGTAAGTTTGAGGACTGGATGGAGGCTAGCACTTTTCTGGTGCTTGGAGAGTAGGATAAAATGCTAACAGTCCCATGCCAACTCACATGTAGGGATATTATCATATTGTTCAGATAAAGCCTTCACAAATATAATCCACCTACAGGCAGACCCAGAGATTTACAGTATTGATTTTGTTGCATTGTAGAGTATGCTGAGCAATCTGGAATTGTTAAATGAGTTATATAATTTGCCCCTAATTCAGAGGACTACCCAAAAAGTCAAGGAAAAGCCATAATCCTGTGTGGGTTCACCTCAACTGGAAACAACATTTCTCATGCTTTTCCCTTTTCCTAAGCCATCATTGTGTTTATTTCATTATATGGCCAGTCAAATGATTCAGATAGTTCAAGGCAACTCTTTAAAATGAAATAATATAGTAATGAAAGTGGTAAAAGAACTCTCCTATAATTATGAAACTCTTTCACAAATGCCCAGATGATCAATGGGAAGAATGGGTATTTCTAGAGACCATGTTTAAAAAGGAATGCCCATGAATAATAAAACATATGGTCATGGCTACACTCTCTACTACATGGATGTCACCATAGTGTCACTGTGGAGCATTTGGGTGGCTAGTGAATAATACACTTTGCTCCTTTTTCTCTTCTAGAAAGAGGCGGGGCTGAAACCTTCTCAGATCTCATGTAGAGTGGGTGTGTGAGTATTTGTGTGTGTGTGTGTGTGTGTGTGTGTGTGTAGGATATGACCTCTATTTTAATCATTATCTTTTCCAACCTACACTGCCTCTCCTCTTTGGAGATTTAATCAGCCACACTGGCACAAAAATTAGCTCCCTTTTTTTTTAATTCTAGAGAAACTGCATTAGTTTTCAGGTCCAAGAACTCCATTTCTCTATTAGTTTAGGGAGTTTATACCATCAGAAAAGTTATTGATATAAACGTAAAGGCTCAGAGTTCCCAGGTAGAAACATTTCTAATGTTTATTAGAAGTTTTGATCTCAGAGGATTCTGAGGAGATGGCAAAGTAGGTCAGAAAATTCCAAGCTCTTCAAATTTCCTCTGCAAACAAGACAAAACAGCACCTTGAGGTCAATGTAAAGCTACAAAAATAAACAAAAGTTGGGAGAGAACAGAGGTCCTCCTGGGACAATAGGACAAGTTATGAAGAAAAATCCCAGGACCAAGGTTTGTTCAATGCGGCATAAACAACTCCAGGCTAGCTCCACTGAACCTGGAACAGATACGCCCTGGGGGCAGCTGGGTTGGGGAGGTAATACTTGTGGTATATGAATGTAATTGAATAAGATGGTACTATAAGAAATTGTGAATACGTGTTGAGTGAAGTGAGCAGAACTGGGAGGATATTGTGAACAATGCAGTGTGCAAGGACTGATTTTTATACACTTAGCCCTTCTCAGCAATGCAAGTACCTAAATCTTTTCCAAAGGACTTAGGATAGAAAATGTCATCCACATCCAGAAAAAGAAATATGGAGTCTGACTAGAGAGTGAAGCAGACTGTTTTCCCTTTTGTTTTGTTTTCTTTCTGTTTTTCCCCCATTCAATATATTTTATCTATGCAACATAACTGATATGAAAATGTGTTTAATAGGAATGTATGTGTATGTAATGGTAATGGAAATTTGAAGATCTTCCCTACCCCTAATATTTGCAGTCAAACAGGTGCTTAGCACCTTGTTCCAAGTTCATGATTGTGTCAATTATTAAGAACCAGAACTTGTGAATCCCACAGTGTGATGGACTTGCCATGCAACAGCAAGAGGCTGGAATAGGGAGGAGCTAATACCTTATATAAAGAAAAGCGGAAGGTAGAGAGCCAGAATTTCTGGGACTAAGCAGCATGGAGACTTGAGGAGAGAAGAATTTAGAAGAGAACTGAAAACTGAACTGAGAACTGAGAAGAACTTAGAAGAGGATTGAGAAGAACTGAGAAATGAGAAGACAGAAGATTTTGAGAACAGAACTTGTGGTGGCAGAAGTTCTTCTGAGATCTGCTAAGAACTTCTGAGGGCCAGTCAGAACTTCTGGGAAAGAGAATTAAGAAAAGAAAACTGGGAGGAAGCATGACTGGGGTGCTAGTACTTTGTCAGTCTATTTTGATGCTACTTTGTCTCAGACCTTGTTATTGGGTCTGTGTTTATTTCTCAGGAAGAAAGTGAATTTATGAGGATTCTGGCAATGTGAATGAATGTTATTGTGGCTTTATTAAGCTTTATCTTCCCTGTAACAGAAACTGTGAAGGACTTGAGGTGGACTAGACAATGTGAGCTTCAATATGGAACAGGAACTGCACAAGAACCTAGACAAGGAACTAAGAGTTGTCTACCTTTGAACCTAGGTGCCAGTTCGATAGATTTGGGAGGGAGCTGGGACCATGGAAGAGGAACCATGGATGATGAGAGCCTTGAGTCAATATGAAAAGACCTCTCCTTGGGTATTTAATGAAAACTGAGAAAATCATGGCTTACCGTGGCCTAGGGGTGGAGAACTCTGACCTTTATATTTTGATGATTGAGTTAAGGAGTTCTCCAATTAAGAAGAAAGAAGATTTTTTGATTGAAGAGATTAAGACAATGTGATCTAGGGGTGGAGAACCTTGACCTTTGTACTTTGTGTCAATTAAGGAGGCTTGCCTCCTTAAGGATGATTGAATTAAGGACTTACTAAATGATTGAGTTTCTTACTAAATGAATGTTATCTTTTGCTTAAAATTACATAACCACTTTGTTGAAAACTATGTGGTCACTTTAGTGATTAGTTGTTCAGCTGTAACATTGTGAATGCTGTACTTTGATTTCTGTGAATATTTTGCCTTAATTTGTTACTGAATAAAGAGTTCACCATACTGTGTAAGTAGAACCTTGAAGCTGTTAACAGCAGCACTGCTCTGGAAAGCTGCTTCTGTTTGATTTTATAGTGCAGAGCTCATATCAGATTACATGCCATCTTGGGGATGGAGGGGGAGAAAATATTAAACTTATAGAAGTGAATGTTGAACATTGAAAATAAATAAATTTAAAAAAAAAGAAAATTGTTCTGAAGTGTTAGAAAAAGAGAGGAAAGTAGAAATAGGGGGGAAAAAAACACATTCCCTGCTCACCACCTGAAAGAGATTCTCAGAGGAAAACATGCAGGAATATCATAGGAAAATTATGAAATCCTCAGGTAGAGAAAATATTATGAGCCACAAGGAAAAAAAAATCAAATATGGTAGAGCCACAATTAGAATTATACAGGACTTAGCAGACGATACACTAAAAAACCATAGGTTTTGGAACACAACATATTAAAGAGTAAATGAACTAGGGGTATGTTCAAAAATTTCACACCCAGCAAAGTTAAATATAATCATGAACAAATTTTGTTTTTAATGGACATTCAATGAAGTGATAGACTTTCAATTTTTATTCCCCAAACACCAGAAGTTAATAGAAAATTTGGCATACAAGATCCAAATGAAATATAAGGTAAGCATCAAAGACTAATTCCAAGGAACTCAATAGGCCAAAATGTTTACTTTTTATACATAGGAATGCAAATTCTGTGTAAGATTGTCATCAATAATTGGGTTGTTCAAAAGAAAGAGTGGGGTAGAGCTAAGTATGTTGTTTTAAAAAAAATTATTCTGGAAAAGATAAAAAGAGTAATTATCTCATACAAATGAGGTATGAGAGGAAAAACTGATACAGAGGAAATAGATGGGGGAAGAAGGTTGGTAGTTCTGTAACCCTACTCTCACTGGGAATGGGTTAAAGAGGGAACAATACATGCCTACATGCATACATACATAAAGGCACACATACATATACACATACAAATATGTGTTTCATGTATATATATATATATATATATATATATATATATATATATATATATATATATATATATATATATACACACACACACACACACATATATATATTCTAAATTCAGAAAGAAATAAGGGGGGAAGGGGGGAGGATAAGGGAGGTATAAGGATTAGGATAAGAGGGAGTATAGAAGGGTGTGTAGATTAACAAGAATGAGATAAAAAGGAAACATACATATTTAGAAGGGTATAAAAATCTTTTATATTCAGAAATAAATAAGAAGGTAAGGGGATAAGTTTCAGGGAAAGAATATGGGAGAGATTTTTGAGGGGGGTATGTCAAGAAATAGGAGAGCAAGGTAGCAGGTAGAAGTAAGGTAGGAGTTAAGACTAGGAAAAGCGTGAGAAGGGTAGTGAAGAAAATAAGATGAAGGAAAATTTAAAAAGTAATTATAGTTGATAATGTGAATGGAATGAATTTTCCTATAAAATGGAAACTGATAGCCGATTAAAAATTTGAATTCAATAATATATTGCTTTCAGGAATGGCTATGAAAATGAAAGATACATGGAAACTTAAAATAAAGGAAAGAAGTAGAATTTGTTATGTAAAAATGCTGAGATACAAATGTACAAAAGTATTTTATAGCAGCTCTTTTTTTGTGGTGGCCAAGAACTGGAAATTAAGGGGATTCCCATCAGTTGGGGAAGGGCTGAACAAGTTGTGATATATTAATGCAATGGAATACTGCTGTGGTATAAGAAATGATGAGCAGGCAGACTTCAGAAATACCTGGAAAAACTTACATGAACGGAAGCTGAGTGAAGTGAGCAGAACCAATAGAACACTGTGGATAGTAACAGCCACAGTGTACGACTGACTGACAGATATATCACTTCTTAGCAATGCAAGGACCTTAAATAATTCCAAAGGATGGAGTGATGGAAAATGCCATCCAAATCCAGAGAAAAAACTATGGAGTCTGAATGCAGAGCAAAGTAGACTATTTTCTCTTTTTGTTTTGTTTTTTCTTTCTCATGGTTCCACTTTTTCATTCTAATTCTTCTATAAAACATGACTAATATGAAAATATGTTTAATAGGAATGCATGTGGAGAGACTATATCAAACTGCATGCCATCTTGGGGAGGAGAGAGGGAAGAGAGTTGGATAAAATTTAAAACTCATGAAAGTGAATATTGAAAACTAAAAACAAATAAACTTTAAAATGCGGAAAAGGGGGGTAGAGCCAAGATGGTGGCTTAGAAGCAGGAAAATTCTGCAGCTCACACATAGCCACCTCTAATACCCATGAAATATGACTCTAAATAAATTTTAGGTCTCCAGAACTAACAAAATTACAAAAACAACAACAACAACAACAAATCTCCTGCTGAAGGCAGCTGGGCAGAAAGGGTTCATCACAGAGCACTGGGAGTGGAGCCCAGCCCAGCCTGAAACCTTGGCTTGGCCCCAGGGCAGGCAGGACAAGCTGCAGCTAGAGCATTCAGGAGAGTGGATCACTGGCAACTGTGGCAGCTTCCAGAACTATCAAACCATAAGAAACAAGGACAAAGTGAAAGGTCAGTGGAATTCAGCTAAATTTGGGGGAAAAAAGTGGTCAGGCCAAACTGCCTCCAGGGCAAGGAAGTAGCAGAAGCAGTGGCCCTGCAGCCACTTCTAGGTGGCTTCTTCAGAAGCTCCCAGCCTGCAGACTGCAGGGGAGCCAAGTAATCATTCAGAAGCTAAGTGCTCTTGCATTGAGTAACCTTGATCCAGACTGTGGTTTTGGGTGGTGGACCCGGGGTGCGTTTTCAGTGAGCTAAAGCTGGTGGGTGCTGCAAAAAAAATGGCAGCTTCCTAATAGCTCTAGCAGCTGCAAAAACCCCAGCAATTTAGGACAGAGCTTTCCCCTCTGGAAGCAGAGTTACACAGAGCTAAAAATTGAAGTAATTGACAGGCAACATGAGCAGGCAAAGGAAGCAAAGTAAGAACAGCGATCAAATATTACATTCCTTCTTTGGAGACAAAAAGCATTAAAGCATGGAATGAGAGGAAGCCAACACAGTCAGAACTCCCACCCCAACAGCTTCCAAGAAACATGTAAACTTTCTGCAAGCCATAGAGAAGCTTAAGAAGGATTTTGGAAACCAAATAAGAGAAATGGAGGAAAAACTGGGAAGAGTAATGAGAATGATGCAAGAAAATCATGAAAAGAGAGTCAACAACCTGAATGAAGAAAATAACACCTTAAAAAATAGATTAACTCAAATGACAAAAGAGGACCAAAAAACCAATGAGGAGAAGAATGCCTTAAAAATGATGGATGGAAAAAGAATCTCAAAAGATTTCTGAGAGATAAATTCCTTCAGAATTAGAGTGTAGCAAAGGCAAGCAAATGACTTTATGAGAAATCAAGACACTATTAAACAGATCCAAACAAATGAAAAAAAATAGAAGGCAATGTTAAATATCTTCTTGAAAAAACCATCGACCTGGAAAATAGATCCAGGAGATGCAATTTAAAAATTATTAGACTACCTGAAAGCCATGATCAAAAAAAGAACACAGAAAGCATCTTTTAAGAAATTCTTGAGGGAAATTGCCCTGATATATTAGAACCAAAGGGCAAAATAGAACTTGAAAGAATTCACCAATCACCTCTTGAAAAAGATCCC
>JAQQSU010017939.1:0-10586 GCA_028627135.1 Pseudochirops cupreus | reverse complement strand
CCCCCCCCTCTTCTTTTTTCTTTATATCATTATCACTATCCACCAATTGCCCTCCCTCCATATATACCCTTTTTTTTCTTTTTGGAGGGGGGAAGGCAGGGCGATTGGGGCTAAGTGACTTGCCCAAGGTCACACAACTAGTAAGTGGTAAGCGTCTGAGGCCAGATTTGAACTCAGGTCCTCCTGACTCCAGGGCCCTGCTCTATTCACTGCGCCACCTAGCTGCCCCCCATATATACCCTTCTTGTAACTGATAAATATAGTCAAGTGAAAGCAAACAACACATTGCTACATCTCTTGATGTATCTCTTTCTTTCATCCATCACCTCTGCCAAAAAAGTCTTATCATCAGCCTTCTGAAGTCCTGAATGGTTGCTGCACTGATCAGAGTGCTGAAGTTTATCAGAATGGTTTTCCTTTATAGTATTGTGAAAATCATGTGACTTGTTTTCCTAGTCTTGCTTATTATTTCATTCTACATCCGTTCACAGAATCTTCCCAGGTTTCTCTAAGTTTGTCAGAAGTGCTTTTTCAAAACATGTATTGTTCTGGGAAGCTATTAAGGTAGAGACTCACTCTTGTATTATTCTAACTCAAAGGCTAAGTATATGGGCCACTCTCTCGTTAGAGATTCTGGTGAGGGGTATTTCTAGTTTCAGGGGTTTCTATTTTGACCACGCTTGAGGATCACAGAGGGAGTTATGGTATTTAAAGAGAACTAGCTAAAGAGACAATGAACTGTTCATATTAGTACATGCTGCCTTTTGACATGTGTAAAAGAAACTAGATATTCTAATCCCAAAGGATGATTCTCTCCCTCCTTACATTACCTTACATTTGATTTATTTATCTGTATACATGCTACATCTCTCATTAGAAAGTAAGCTCCTTGTGGGCAGTGACTATTTGGTTCACCGTCTAGTTTCAGATTTATACATTGTTTCTCTTTAAGAACCAAGGACTGAGTGCTGGACTTGGAGGCAGGAAGACCTGAATTTAAAACTAGCTTCAGACACTTACTAGTTGTGTGACTCTGGGCAAATCACTTGATATTTCAGACTTAATTTCCCCATCTGTAAAACTGGGATAATAACAGAACCAAACTCCAAACCTTAAGTGTTATGCAAAGGCTAGCTATTATTATTAAACTGTACTACTCTGTGCTTCTCAGCATGCCATCTCCTGTTTCTGTGCATTTACAAGTTTGACTGAAATATGCTCCCTCCCCACCTCCACTTTTTAATGAATCCTCATCTTCTGGGCAGCTAGATGGCGCAGTGAATAGAGCACGACCCTGGAGTCAGGAGGACCTGAGTTCAAATCCGACCTCAGACACTTAACACTTACTAGCTGTGCGACCTTGGATAAGTCATTTAATCTCAATTGCCCTGCCTTCCCTCCTCCAAAAAGACAAAAAAAGAAAGAAAAAAAGAAAAGAATCCCCATCTTCCTTCAGGGCTCAATAGCCCAATTACCATCTTCTAAGGTTCCCATCATTTCTTGGTTTGCAACCAGTTCTTCTTTATTGGTGAAAATTAGGTCCCAAAGAACGACTGTTCTCATTACTTTTTCTATCTTTTTAAAAAATGAAATGATCAGTGTAAAAAACTTATGAGCTGCCTTCTAATTTTATCAGAGACACACATTAACAGATATCCAGATAAATGAAGTCCCCATTACAAATATATCCTTTTCCATTTTCTAACAGGTAAATGGCCAAAGGATAAGAATAGCTAGTTCTGGGGAAAAAGAAATACAAATTATCAGTAACTGATGGGGTGCTTGGGTACCTGTGCTTGAACCCCAGTTCCAAAATCATGTATGTCCCTAATCTCAAATCTCCCTAGCCTCAAAACACTGTCTCAGGCAGTTCCTCTCCAGCTCAAGGGCAGCATGCCCTAGCAAAGTACTTATCTCTCTTTCTGATACAGTAGCCAGCTGCATGTATAGAATTTAGTAGTTTGAACTAGCTGTGTACTGGCTGAACCTGCTGTGTACTGGGTCATAAAGATATTTACTGCTCACCAATCTATCATATGTATCCTAGACTTAGTCATATGTATATACCCCCTTAAGTTTATCTTGTCTAACCAGACAATAATGGGGGCAGCCTGGGTATTTCTCAGTCAGCCCTGACCATTAGTTGACTTAGTGATGTTTCAGGCCTAAAACCATACCTCCCTGTAATCCCCCCTTGAGCTATTTCCCAGTGAACTCTAAGTAAAATACCTGTGCAATAAATATTAAAAGTACATGTTCCTTTAAGAACTGACTACTCCTTAACCACTCCCTAATCCTGCCCTGACTCACCTACTTAGCATATTTGGCACATGTTTTACTATAGTTTATGCTATATAAACTTTAGTGGTATCCCTCTAAGGTTACAGGTTCCCTAAGAACTTTTGCCCACTGTATAACTTAACAATAAATCTTTGCCACCTTGACTTAAAGAATATTTGAGTCCTCAGATTCATTTGGGCAACCTTGCCCTGGGAACTCTGGTCTCAGGATCCCTATATCCCCGGGGATTTCTCCCTCAACATAACCATCTGAAGAAACGCCTTGAAGGGATGCTATTTTTTTAGATAACAATATGGTATCATACAATAAAAGAAATCTTCCTAAGACAATTCAAATGAAAGCTATTGAGCTTCCTGGCATGACCCCAGTACAATGTTCAGGTTGCACAAGCATACAACAATGAGATCAGCACAGCAATTCTGTAGACCTTCAGTCTGGTAGGCAGTCTAATTCCTCTTCTCTCCCACACTTTCCTTTGGAGCCTCCCAAATAACTGAGATAGCTATGGCAACATGTGTATCAACCTCATCATCTATGTGGACATCCCTGGAAGGTATACTGCCAATGTAAGTGAAAAATTTTTCCATTTGATATAACCTATGATTCCACATATAGATAGTTTGGTGCTGGCTGGTGGAGAATCTGTGTTTTCTTGGTGGTGTTAGGCCAAAATTAGCACAAGGAGCAGAGAATCAATCCATACTTCATTGTATCTCAGCTTCAGAAGTTGCACTGAGTGCACAATCATCTGTAAACAGTCATGCACCAAGTTTTCCTCTACTTTAGGCTTGACTTGTAGCCTTTAAATAACTTGCCAGCAGGGCAGCACCTGACCTTGATGCATTTTTTCAGACTTATTGAAGGCATCTGAAAATATTTGATGAAAACATCATACTAAAAAGCATAGGGACAAGTACACAGCTCTGCTTCACTCCACTGGTGACTGGAAAAGCAAGAGAGCACTAGCCATTATCTACATCCCAGGCAAAACCTTGTCTAAGATACTCATAACTCACTTCTTAAACTAGTATAATGTGAAGTGCCTTGACTGCAGTAGACACTCTATAAATATTTGTTGAATTAAAGTATATTCAGGTTATAACCTAAAATTTCTCTTTCTCTCTGCTCTGACCTGAATTTGATGGGGGTGGGATAGCAATAACAGACTTACTTTAGGACAATGAATGAATGTCTCTAATCTCCTAGAGACCTCTGGGAAGTCAGATATAAGGAAGGTTTCCATGGCCTTTGTCATCTTTTCTTCTTCCTTCCTTTCTGATTTAGTAACCAACACCAACCTTCAAACACACAAAGAAAAAATTTTAAATATTGTACATCAAACCATGAACTTACTCTTTACAGTAAGTAAAAAATGTAAAAAGTATAAAACTATTTTAAAATGTATACCACCTTTAACAAGATAGTAACTCAATTACTCTGTGTGTGTGTGTCTGTCTCCTATTGAACTTTTTTCTTCTATGCATTTTTCTGGATTTTGTTACTGTCATTATTTGTGTTAGTTACTCAATCAGAAGGAAAGGAAGAAAAGATGACAAAGGCCATGTAAAGCCAAGCACAAGCAGCTTTCCAGAGGTCTGCTGCTATGAACAGCTTCAAGATTCTGATTATACAATACAGTGAACTCTCTATTTAGTCAGCAGTAAATTAAGGTAAAACATTCACAGAAATCAAAGTACAGCATTCACAATGGTATAGCATAGCAACTTATTACTAAAATGGCCACATGGTTTTCACCAAAGTGGTCACATAGTTTTAAACAAAGTACATTCATTTAGTAACTCGATCATTTAGTAAGCCCCTAATTCAATCACAAAGTATAAAGGTCAAAGTGCTCCACCCCTAGGTCACATTATCTTAATCTCTTCAATCAAAAGTCTTCTTTCTTCTTAATTGGAGAAGTCCTTAACTCAATCATCTAAATTTAAAGGTCAAAGTGCTCCACCCCTAGGTCACAGTAAATCATGATCTTCTTCAGTTTGCATTAAATACTCAAGGAGAGGTTTTTTCATCTTGACTTGAGGCAGGCTCTCAGCTTCCATGATACCATATTGAAGCTCACAGTATCTAGTCCATCTCAAGTCCTTCACAGTTTCTGTTCCTGGGAAGACAAAGGTTAACAAAGCCACAATAACATTCATGCACATTGCCAACATCCTCATCAATTCACTTTCTGCCTGTGAAATCAACATAGACCCAACAATAAGGTCTGAGGAATCAACACAAATCATCAGTATAGTCCCAGGACCTCTGAAAATGTCAGCAAGACCCTCCTCCAGGATTTCTGTAAACAAGACAAGAAAATCCTCTTTCAGGGCTTCTGAAATAGTAGTGAGGTCCCAGGGCTACTGCAACAACAACACCGTCCTCTATCAGCAGACAAATCTGACAAAATAACATCAAAACAGACAAAGTACCGGCACCACAGTCATGCTTTCTCCTAGTTCTCCTCTCTTCTCATTTCTCAGTTCTTCTCAGTTCTCAGAAGTTCTTGGCAGCTCTGCCTGGCTCTCAGAAGTTCTCAGTAGCTCTCAGAAGAAGCTCTCTTAGTTCTCAGTTCTCTTCTCTCCAGCAGAAGTTGCTCAGCCTCCAGATGCTTGCTCCCAGCAGTTCTGGCCTCTTTCAGCTTGGACTTTTCCTTACATATGGTATTAGTTCCTCCTTGTTCTGCCCTTTCCTGTTACATTAACAAGTTCATCCTACTGTGGGATTCACAAGTTTTGGATCTTAATACTTGACACAATCATGAACTTGAAACAAGATGCTAAGTACCTGTTTGCTTGCCAATACAAAGGGCATGGAAGATCTTCAAATTCCATTACTATTATAGGCTCATGGAAACCTTTCTTATACTTGACTTCCCAGAGGTCTCTAAGAGATTAGAGACATTCATTTTAGTGTTCTAGGCAAATTTCTAAGAATATACATTGAATAGAAGCTGCCAATTTGCATGGGTAGAAGGTACTTGCCCAGGAGTACCTGGCTTCAAGTTCCACCTTGAATATGAGGAGATTCTAATCGAATCTTCATGGAGAAGCCCATTATCTCAAGCACCACTTAAAGCCACTTTAAGAGACAATGAGATCCAAGTAGGCTCCTCAGTGGAACCCTCCAACTAACAGCCCTACCAGCCCGCTCCCCCTCCTTCCTCTGCCCTGAGCTGAACAAATGAAGAATAATAATAATAATAATAATAATAATAAATAATGCCTGAAACTCTGAACTACTGTCCCTGGTTACCACATCTCCTGGCTAGTGGACCTCTTCCTTAATTGGAGGGTGTTCCCTTTATGGGGAGGTTCCCTTAAGGGCCCATCTCCCTTAAGCTGGAGTCTCCCTTGAGTGGCAGAGGAAACTGGTGTGTTGTGTTACTCACAATAAACACATTTACTTGATTTGGAAACAGCTTGAGTGAATTCTTTTGAGACAACCTTGCACCCCAATAATTTGGGGGGCCCTTGAACCTTATAAGGTATATATTGGCTGTTTAACCCTGGCAAGTGTATCTGCTTTCTTCACTTTGCATCCATTCATATAGCTTCCCATATTTCTTTGAATTCTCTATTGCCCTCACTGTAGTTTTAACTTGAGCATAGTTCCTGATAATGAAAGCTGGATTTGGAATCAGAGTTGGGTATGAATTTCTGCTCTGTCACTTACTACTTGCATGATCATGGCCTCTAAGGTTCCTTTTTTTGCTATTGAATCATTTCAGTTGTGACCTCAATTGGGGTTTTCTTGGCAAAGATACTGGAGTGGTTTGCCATTTCCTTCTCCAGTTCATTTTGTAGATGAGGAAACTAGGGCAAACAGGATTAAGTGACTTGTCCAAGGTCACACAGCTAATAAGTGTCTGAGGCTGGATTTGAACTCAAAAAGATGAATTTTCCTGACTCCAGGCACAGCACTCTATCCACTGTGCCATTTAGCTGATCTAAGGTCCCTTAGAGCACTGATTTAATGATCCTAAGTCCTTCACAGTCTATAGAAGAGGAAGTAGCTAGTCTTTCCTAAGCCACAGTTAGGAAAGCCTGCTGGGGTCTTTGCCTCTGGATGGCATGGAGACCTAAAGAATTTTTTTTGTATCTGATCATGTATGTGAGGCAATGGGGGACTCAGGAAGTCCTTGATTATGAGGTCAGGGGATATTTAGTGGAATTTTTTGGGTAAGGGAAATGATAAAACTAGTATTTTAGGAAATTCATCTGGAGGTAGAAACTCAATCATTAATGACCATTGACTCCAAAGACCAACTTTCAATTACTAGATCTCAAGATTAAAAATCCATAAAAAGTCTAACACTAAAAAATCAGACATAGAGAACATTTTATTTCCTTTAACTGAAACTGGTATCCGATTTTTTCTTTGGAAAGGCATTGATAGGCCCTGACAAGGACTGTTTGGTTAGAAAAATGCTGACCATAGCAATGATGTAGAATATTAAGAGGACAGAATGCAGGGAAATGATATGACTCCAAAGGGGATGTGGAAAACCATAGTGGGGGATGTGGATAGTAAGAATTGAGGGAAGAAACCACATTGTTGGCTTCTATTTGTGAACCACTACTTTCTTCCCACACCCAAAGTTCAATGAAGAATAACTCCTCAGATTGTTGATTTTAAAATTTTAACTACTGGGTATATAGTGGTTAAACATGCAATAAATATGCAAAATAGCCCAAGTAAACATGCCTAATCAATGTAAAAAAGTATTGGCACCTCTCTTTACCTTTTCAGTTTAACATACTGCATCAAGCAAAATGAATATATTGTTCCCCTACAGCTATTATGCTACCATGTCAACTGGGTCAAAGAGAAATTGTTTATGGGGCACGGGCTTGGATTTATGCTGAGTTAGCCACCCTCCCTGGGCTGGTCCCCCTTGTGATCAGTATCCTGCAAGTGAGACAGTATGAGTGGCTGGAATTATGGGTGCAATTTATGACCTCTGAACTCAACTTCTAAGAAATTAACTGGTCAAGTCTATGATCAAACCTCATCTAAGTTTCCCAGCCAGGGTCAGGATTGAGCAGCAGCTCTGGCATTCTCTATGGACATGGCGTCTGTCTGGAGCCTTTTTGTTATTGTTACTGACATTTTTGTTCAGTGAGAGCATCCCCATTCCACCAACTCTCTCCCAATCTTTCCCATTCCTGTCCCATTTTCCTAGTTCTCCATTTGGAACCTAACACATGGTTCTTCTCTTGCATAAATGGTGTCTACCCCCTAATTAGCACCTACCACTATTTCTGGATTCTAAGTATAAGACCTTCTTTCTCCCCATTTTTATATATAGTCAAGCACATTCTCATCATTTCTTCCACTGACACTTTTCTAGGGGTACCTTACAAGCTAACAAGTGTTCAATGGCATGTAAAAAACTGGAAGTCTGCTCTAAACAGACCAACATTGGAAAAATTCTTTATGTTGACTCAAATGTTGGGAATGTGTCACAAAATTTTTATTTTCTAGATAGACGTGCAAATGACCTTTAGACAAGACAATTGTCTTGAATAGACAAATGACTATTGGTCAAATCAGCAGCATTTATAGTAGAGACAGAGTTTTAAAAAGAAAACACAGTATTGGATTCACCCATTCACATATTTATATACTAGCTACTGTGATATGCATGAGGCATGCAAGCAATGAAGAAGACACTGTCCTTGTCAGCAGTTTAGTCTGGTAGGAGAGATAATAGAGGAACAAAATTAGAATTCCTAGCAGCATAGTTATCAAGTGCTATGAGATACCTGAGAAGAATGAAATTGCTTCCAGTGTGGAAGGATCAGAGGAAGATTTAAGTACCTAAACAGTACCTTAAAGGATTCACAGGCTATCAATATGTGGAGAGGAAGAACAAATAGTTCATTTTAATTTTAAGGAATGATTTGAGCCAAGAGGCACAAAGAAGAAGACAAAAATTTGGAGAACAGATCATAGTGCTAGCAATCTGGAGCAAAGAGCATATAAAGGAGGTAGTATAACTAGAAGGTCGGGTGGGAGTCAGACTATGGAAGGCCATGAATATCAGGATAAATGATCATGAAATGTATTACAAATATTTTGAGAAACAGCTATTATCTTTCAAAATACTACCCATGTTATAAAATATTTGAAAATGTTTATTTTAAAATGCAAATACGTACTTCAAGGATTCCGTGTCCTCTACATTTTGGTTACTCTTTTGTTGCCATCCTGCCAAGTAGGATGGATTTCCAGCAACAACTTGTTCCTTTGGCTTCAATATCCTCTATTTTTCCCCTCAACTGCTTTGATTGTTTTCGGTTTGATTGCCAGTCCATTGTCTGGACTGCATATTGTCCTCTAGCGATGCCAGTTCCCTTCGACTCATTCAGCATCATTTCCTTGTTCTGAACAGGAATAGTATATCACAGCAATCTATACCTGTGATAAAAGTCTTGTGTTTATCCTGGTACTGATGAGAGTACAAGCAGCCAACTGGACAGTATGAAGAACCAAAGCCATCTCATAAATTCTGATTACTTCTTGGGAGGAAGATTTGGGAGGAGAAAATCATTTGGAAAAAGCCTAATTACTGTTATATATAGCAGAAATTCTTAGCATAATACCACTCCACTTAACCAGAGGTTAATTTTCTAGTAGCCTCAAATGTCCAGAATAGCCCAAAACTCTAATAAGTTTAAAGACTTATTAGTGCCTGCAATAGCTGTAACCAAATCTCTGTATCAAAGTTTTGCACTTCATCCCTTAGGGTGTCAATTTGAGCCTAGATGATTCATTTAGCTTTTAATTCTTTTTTTTTCCTAACCTGAACATAATAAATTTATACAGAAAAAGGATCAAACATAAAATTCTATTTACCAAATGTAGGCTATATCTCTAAAGTTAGACTTCATTCAAAGGAAAAAATAATAGACATACACTAACCACAAATAAATGGTACTCAGATTTTATACAAGCTAGATGTTGGGTTGGGGCAGAGCAATTCAGAGCAATACAAATTCCATGATCTTTGCTAATGTACAAATATCTTTACAAAATTGATACACAATTATCTTTATATAGTTGATACAATTCTTTTTTTTTCTTTTTGGAGGGGGGAATGTAGGGCAATTGGGGTTAAGTGACTTGCCCCAGGTCACATGGCTAGTTTGTGGGTATATGTTCAGAGTCTGAGGCCGAATTTGAACTCAGGTCCTCCTGACTCCAGGGCCAGTGCTCTATTCACTACAGCACCTAGCTGCCCCTGATATAATTCTTAATGAGTTTGGTTAATCCAAGAAGTCACAGCAACGGTTATAATTGTTGACCAGTGACACAGCTGCTAGGCTCATACCACTACAGAGATAAGGATTTAAAAAATAAGAGTAAACGGACCCATATGGGCAAAAATACTTACAGAGTTCTTTTGTAACAGCGAAGAACTGTAAACTAAGGGAGCGCTCAAAAGCGGGAACGGCTAAAGAAGCTGTGGTCTGTGAATGTCGCATGTTTGCGGCTCCTAACGTTTGCAGCACTGTAGACAATTGCTTATTGTCGTCATCATTTCTTCCTGCACAGTAACACTTCGTGACACTCACGTACCATGATTCGCTCAGCCATTCCCCAGGCAATGAGTATCTATCTTGTTTCCTATTCTTTGCTGATGCTAAAACGCTAACCTAAGCATTGACCAGGACATGGAGCTTTTCTTTGTTAATTACCGTCTCGGGGGTAGCCTACCAGCCAGACCACTGAGCCAGAGACCAGGTTATGACAATAACATTTAGGAGATTCTGAACTCTTGAAGTTTTATTAAAGAACCCCAAGAACGAACAACTGGCATCTGTTACTGTTGCTCTGATAATACACAGTTTGTCCAGTAAGTAACCTGGGAGTTTGCTTTTATTGTGTTTCTAACCTAGAAAGACCATTAAAGGCAAAGTCTATATGATGCTGTACATTTTTAAACATGATCCAATGAAATGTTAGGTAAATAAATCTTTCTCTGGTCAAGCAAAAAAAGAAAAAGGGACACAGCTCCACACACACTGTATTCAACAAGATGAATTTTCCTAGAAAGTCCAGTGAAAATGGCTGCAATTATATGAAGTTAAGCAAGAAGAGTAGTTACATTCTGACTGAAAAACATACCTGATACCACTCTTTGCAGACGATATGATGATATACTTGGAGAATCCCAGAGAATCAAGTAAAAAACTTCTTGAGACAATAAATAAATTTAGCAAAGTTGCAGGATATAAAATAAACCCACATAAATCCTCAGCATTCCTATATATATC
>JAQQSU010017938.1:0-10586 GCA_028627135.1 Pseudochirops cupreus | reverse complement strand
TGTGTGTGTGTGTGTGTGTGTGTGCATTTATATTCCCTTCACCTATCCTAATACTGAGAAAAGTCTCATAGGTTACAATTATCTGTTTTCCATGTAAGAATGTAAACAGTTCAACTTTGCTAAGTTCTTATGATTTCTTTTCCCTGTTTACCTTCTCATGCTTCTCTTGCTTCTTGTATCTGAATGTCAAATTTTCTATTCAACACGATTTTTTCATCAAGAAAGCTTGAGAGTCCTCTATTTCATTGAATGACCATATTTTCCCCTGAAAGATAATACTCAGTTTTGCTGGGTAGGTGGTCCTTGGTTTTAATCCTAGCTCCTTTGATCTCCAGAGTATCATATTCCAAGGCTTTTGATATCTCAATGTAGAAGCTTTCAGATCCTGTGTTATCCTGATTGTGTTTTCACAATATTCAAATTGTTTCTTCTTGGCTGCTTGTAATATTTTCTCCTTGACCTGGAAACTCTGAAACCTGGCTATAATATTCCTAGGTGTTTTCTTTTTGGGATCTTTTTCAAGAGGTGCTCAGTGAATTCTTTCAATTTCTATTTTGCCCTCTGGTGCTAAAACATCAAGGTAATTTTCCTTGAGAATTTTTTGAAGAATAATTTCTAGGTTCTTTTTTTGATCATGGCTTTCAGGTAGTCCAATAATTTTTTAAATTATCTCTCCTGGTTCTATTTTCCAAGTCAGTGGTTTTTTCCAGTGAGATATTTCACATTGCATTCACATTCCTATTTTTGCATTTGTTTATATCTGTTTAATAGTATCTTGATGTCTTTTTAAAATTTTGTTCATTGACTTTTAGTTTACATGATTCAGTTCCAGAATCCCTTGAGTTTCAAATTTTCTTCCCCTTCTTCTCTCTGCCCCACCACCCATGGCTGCATGCAATCAAGTATAGGATTTGCAAATACTTTCACTTTGGACATTAGTCTGGTTGTATAGAAAGGTTGTAATCAATGGAGTGAACAATGGGAAAAAGGAAACTAAACCAAACATGGAAAAGAATGATAGCATGTAGATTGCTTCAGTCTCCATTTAAACTCTGTTCTTTCTAGATCTTTCTCTGAATGTAAATATTTCCTTCCATCCTGAGATTTGTAGAGTTGTCTTATAACTGTGTGTTGCTGAGAAGAGTCCAGTTTATCAAGGTTGGTCATCACACATACTATGTGTCTGTGATTGTTTACAAACTTTTCCTGGATCTGCTCTTCTCACTTAGCATCAGTTTCTAGAAGCAGAAATAACATACAACATTGAGTATAAAAATCAATCATATCATACAGGCAATAGGAGGGGGGGAAGGGCTAGGAAAGGGGGCTTTAGAAGAGAGGGAAGAAGTAGTAAGGGAAAAGGATAGGAAAAGGGAGGGGGACAGATAAGATGAAAATACTAAGGGAGGCAGCAGTCAAAAGGAAAACTCTTAAAAAGGTGAAGGGAGAAGGGGAAAAACAAGAGCATAAACAGGAGAGGGAATAGGATCAAGGGAAAGACAAAGATAATAATCATAACTGTGAATGTGAATGAGATGAACTCTCCCATAAAACAGAGGCAGATAGCAGAATGGATTAAAACCATAATCCTATGATATGCTGTTTACAAGAAACATGTCTTAAACAGGGGCATACACACAGGGTAAAGGTAAAAGGCTGGAGGATAATATATCAGCCTCAGCTAAAGTAAAAAAAGCAGGGGTAGCAATCCTTTTCTCAGACAAAGGAAAAGCAAAAATACATCTAATTAAAAGAGATAAGGGAGGAAACTATATCAAAAATGAGGCACTGTCATTACTAAACATTTATGCACCAAGCGATACAGCATCTACATTCCTAAAGGAGAAATTAAGGCAAAAATATTTATTGCAGCTCTCCTTGTGGTGGCAAAAAACTGGAAACTAAGTGGATGTCCATCATTTGGGGAATGGCTAAACAAGTTGTGGTACATGAATGTAATGGAATACTATTGTGCAATAAGAAATGGGGAAGAGATGGACTTCAGTATTTTGATTTCTTATAGTCATTAGCTTCATTTGCTCCAGTCTAACTCTGAAGGAATTATTTTCTTCAGTGAGCTTTTGAGATTCTTTTTCCATGTGGCAAATTTGGCTTTTTAACTCATCCTTCTCCTCATTGGCTGTTTGAGCCTTTTTTGCCATTTGAGTTAGTCTATTTTTTAAGATGTTATTTTCTTCTGTCAGGTTATTGACTCTCTTTTCATGATTTTACCGCATCATTCTCATTTCTCGTCCCAATTTTTTCTACCATTTCTCTTATTTGGTTTTCAAAATCCTTCTTAAGTTCCTCTATGGCCTGTAACCAGTTCTTATATTTCTTGGAAGCTTTTGGTGCAGGAGTTCTGACTGTATTATCTTTCTGCTATTCCATGCTTTGATCCTTTTTGTCCCCAAAAAAGGAATCTAAAGTTGGATTGCTATGCTTGCTATGCTTCCTTTGCTTTCTCATGCTGCTACTCAATTACTTGACTTATGAGTTTTATCCCACAGTGGAACTCTTCTTCCAGAGAGAAGAGCTTTGTCCCAAATCACTGGGGTTTTCACCTCCACCAGAGCTATTAGTTGGATGCTTTTTGAACCCTCCACAGGTTCTGGCACCTGGTCACACACCCCAGGATCCCCATCCAAGACAACAATCCAGAACCAAGCAGGTTAAAGCAAGAGCAATTACCCCTCAGAATGGTTTCTTGGTCTCCTACTATCTGCAGGCCAGGAGCTCTGAAGCAGCCATGTGGAGGCAGCTGCACAGCTGCCAAACCTGAGCTGCTTCTCCCTTCCAGGGGCAGAGGATGGACTGCATTCTCGGTCCCCCTGTTCCCAGAGTCCACACTGATCTCTCACTTTTTCTTTTTGACACTTAATGGGTTGATAATTCTGGAAACAGCCACAGCTGTTGGTAATCCACTCTCCTGAAGTCCCTCCAGCCTCCCTCCATCCATGGCTGATCAGGCCACCCAGGGGCTAAAACCTTAGGCTCTTCTGCTCCCAGTGGGCTGTGATGAACCCTTCTTGTCAGCCTGCTGGGCTTCCTTCAGTGGGAGATTTGTTTTTCTCTGTCACTTTGTGGGTTCTGTAGTGGGTTCTAAAAGTTTGTTTAGAGTCATATTTTATAGGTATTTGAGGTAATTATGGGGGGAGCAATGGAGCTTTTCTGCTTCTGAGCCACCATCTTGGCTCTATCCCAGGACTTTTTCTTTATCTATTTTTTTTTCAAATAGTTTATATACTATTGGGATCAATTGTTACTTAAATGTTTAGCAGAATTTATTTGTGAAACCATACAATCCTGATGATTTTTCCTTATGGAGTCAATCCAGAACTTATTATAATTATCTTTGCAAGTTGGGGTTATTCTATTTCTATCCCCATTAATCGACAATTTATATTTTTTTAAATATTCATTCATTTCACTTAGATTGTCAGTTTCACTGGCATATAGTTGGTAAACATACCTCCTAGTAACTGTTTTAATTTCTTCTTCATTGTGGTGTATTCATAAATTTTTTTGGATATTAATAATTTGGCTTTCTTTTTTTAAAAAAAATATTAGATTGACCAGTTGTTCATCTCTTATATTGTGTTTTCCCCCCATAAAACCAGCAGCTAGTTCTATTTCTTTCTTCAATGTTTCCTTTTAACTTCAATTTTATTTATCTCTCATTTTATTTTCAGAATGTCCATTATGATATTTATTGGGGAATTTTTAATTTTTTTTCCATTTTTTAGTTGCACGCTCTTTTCCTTGATCCACACTTTTTCTCTTTTATTGATGCAAACCTATAGAATTTTTTTTCCCCAGGAATTACTTTGACAGCATCTTACAAATGTTGGAATTTTTTTTCATTGTCATTCTTTTTAATGAAAGAAGTATTTTTTCCTGTGATTTATTGTTTGACTCACTCATTCCTTAAGATTAGATTACTGAGTTTCCAATTAACTTTTAAGTTAGTCTTCAACAATTCTTTATTAAATGCATTTGTTGTTGTATTATTGTCTGAGAAGAACGTTTTTAATATTTCCACTTTTCTGCACTGTATTATGAAGTTTTAATGCCCTAACACACGATCAGTTTTCCTGAAAGTGCCATGCACAGAAGAGAAAAATATATATTCCTTTTTATTCCTATCAGTTTTCTCCAGGGGTCTATCATATCTAACTTTTCCAATATCCTATTCAGCTCCTTGATTTTTTTATTTACTTAATGGCTAGACTTATTTAATTCAGAAAGGGGAAAATTAAAGTACCCCAAAACTATACTTTTACTGTCTATTTCTACCTATAATTCATTTAACTTTTCCTTTAAGAATTTGGATGTTATGCTATTTGGTGAATATATGTTAGTACTGATAATATCTCCTTGTATATGGTACCTTTTAACAAAATGTAATTTCCCTGATGATCCCTTTTAGTTAAGTCTGTTTTAGCTTTTGCTTTGCCTGTTATTGTGATCACTACCTTTGACTTTTTTTTTTTTAAACTTCAGCTGAAGCATAATAGATGGTACTTTGGCTCCTTATTTTAACTCTATGTTTTTCTCTTTGCATAAAATTTTTTTCATAAATAACATATGGTTGGATTGTGCTTTGCACTCCATCCTTTTTCATCTGTTTATCCTTCTCTCTCCTTTTATCTTATCCTTCCTTCAAAGTCTATTTTGCTTCTGACTACTGCTTGTATTTATCTGCCTTCTCTTTTATCATTCCTTCTTTTACTTACCTTATTCCCTTTTTACTTCCTCACTGAATAAGATAGATTTCTACTGTCCACTGAGTATGCATATTTTTTTTTCCTTGTTAGGCAAATTTACATGTGTTTGGTTAAAGAATTGCCTGATTCGCCCCACCATTTTTCTCTCTACTTTAAAAACATTTTCTCTTTTATATGATATAATTCCTCTCATTCTTGCTCTCTGTCTCTTTCCCTTTCCTTTTTCCCAGGTCTTTCCTCTTTATCATCTAGTCATTTTCTTTACTGAGTCCAAAATTAATTGACTGATTCTCATGCCTTTTTTATATGTACAAGACTTGTGACTTTCCTAATAATTATAAAGTTCTCAGGAGATACATGTATTATCTTCCCATATAGAAAATATTAATATTTAACCTTATTGAGTGTCTTATTATTTCTCCTTCATGTTTAACTTTTTTACGCTTCTCTTGAGTTATGCATTTGAAAATCAGATTTTCTATTCAGCCCTGGTCTTCTCATCAGAAATTCTTGAAAATCCTGTTTTCCATTAAATATCCATTTTTCCCCCAAAGCATTATATCCATTTTTGCTGGGTTGGCTTTGCTTTTTTGTAATCCCAGCTCCTGTGCCATCAGGAGTCTCATACTTCAAATCCTCCACTCCTTTAAAGAGGTAGCAGTTAAATCTCTTTTGTTTTTGTATGACTCCTTGGTATCTGAATAGTTTTTTTTTTCCCTTGGCTGCTTCATATCTATGTGTGTGTGTGTATTCATTTGTTCATTTATTCTTGTATTCATTTGTATGTATGTTTGTTTGTTTGTTTGTTTGTTTGTTTGTTTATATTTACCTGGGAGCTCTTCAGTTTGGAAATAATATTCCTGGGACTTTTTTTTTTGGAATCTCTTTCAAGTGGTGATGAATGGGTTCTTTCAATTTTTATTTTATCCTCTGTTTTGTGGATATCAAGGCAATTTATCTTGATAATTACTTGAAATAAGATATTCAAGCTTTTTCATTGATCATGTCCTTAAGGTAATTTAATACTTCTTAAATTATCTTGCCTTTTCCCATTTTCCATATTATTTGTTTACCAGTGAGATGTTTCACATTTTCTTTTCTTTTTTTTTCATTCTTTTGGCTGTTTTGTTGTTTCTTTATGTTTCATGGAGTCGTTAGCATCCACTTGCCCAATTCTAATTTTTAAGGAATTACTTTCTTAAGCAAACTTTTGTACCTCTTTTTTTTCACTTGGCAAATTATGCTTTTTAAGCAATTATATTCATCAATTAATGGTTTACTCTTTTCCAAATGTCCAACTCTTGTTGTTGTTGTTGTTGTTGTTTTGAAGGGGATATTTTCTTCTATATTTTTATAACTTTTTTTTTTACCAGGTCACTAATTCTTTTTTTTCATAATTTTCTTCATTTGTATTTATTTTTGCAATTTCAAGCAAAATAGGATTTTTTGTTGTTTTTCAAGATAGGGTTTTAACTAATCAAGTGCCTTTGAGTCTCACCTTTGTTTGTATCAAGAGTCTTTGACTGTAAACCTTATATATTGTATTGACCTTAATAGGCCTAAGAGAGTTTGAAGATCTTCCTTGGCCCTTAATAGGCCCAATGTAGTTACATGGGAGCCCATGGTGGGAGGAGCTTGCAAAAAGGGTGGAACAGGAAGGAGTAAATAAGAGCATGAGCAGAGCTGGGAGTAGACAGAACTGAGACAGTGAATGTTTGTGATATTGGTGCTCTGTCTGTTGATCTGTGTTACTTTCTCAGACAGAAATCCTACCTGTTGTTCTGTGTTCATTTCTCAGACAGAAGTCCTGTCTGTAGTGCTGCTTTGATTTCTTAGACAGAAATTCTATTGGTTGTTCTGTATTGGTTTCTCAGACAGAAAGTGAATTGAGATTATAGTGCTCATGATGTGGGTAAATATTGTTGTAGCCTTATTAAGTTTTGTTTTCCTAGAAACAGAAACTGTGAAGAGCTTGGAGTTGAGCAGTCCCTTTGAGCTGAGATATGGAATAGGAGAGGAGGGATGCTTACATATGAATACACATGAGAGTTGGGAGCCATCACTCCATGGAGGAGGAACCCTGGAGTTTGGAAGGCAGCCTCTAGTCAAGATGAAAGAGGATTTTACTTTGGATATTCTGTATTGATTGATGAGATTTGTGACTTACTGCGATGTGGGGGTTGGGGGATGGTGTTTGTACTTTTGGCTAACCCTTAAGGATGATTGGAACCCAGCCTCTAGTCAAGGTGAAAGAGGATTTTGCCTGGATACTCTGTATTGCCTGCAGAGATTGACCTAGAGGTAAATGGTGTTTATATTTTCTACTATCCCTTAAAGATGACTGTAAGATATATTGAATATGTTTTGTTTAAGACTATGTGGCCACTTTAGTAATAAATTTTTATGTTATGTTGTGAATGCTATGCTTTAGTTTATTGTTGAATAGAGAATTCGCATTACTATGTGATTAGACCCTTCAAATTATTCATAGTAGCAGTCCTGAGGAGAGCTGCCATGATTGACTTAACAGTTTCATTACCTATTTTTCCCCATTCAACTCCTTTTTAATTTTTGAAAACCATTTTTTAACATCTTCTAGGAAATCTTGTTGGGCTAGTGTTCAATTGTAATGTCAATCCACACAGCACACTTGAGGGCTGCTGTGAAGGTGTGTGTATGTATATGTGTGTATATACATATATGTGTGTGTGTGTGTATATATATATATATATGTACATGTATATGTATATGTATATGTATATATGTGCATATAGAGAGACATAGATATAAACATGGAGATAGAGATAAAGATAGACCAAGATGGAGATGGAGATGGAGATGGAGATGGAGATGGAGGTGGAGGTAGAGATATAGATATGGAGGTGGAGATATAGATATGGAGGTGGAGATATAGATATGGACATGTAGAAAGATGGAGATGGAGATGGAAAGAGACAGAGAGAGAGAGAGAGAGAGAGAGAGAGATACAGATTAAGGATCAAATCACACAGCATAATGAACACTATTCAAAACTGAATCTTGAGTCAATAAACTAAAGCATTCACAATCTGTAACAACTTATTACTAGGGTGGCCACATGGCCTTAAATAGACTCAAAAGTATATAACATAGCATATCATACCCCTACCTTATCGATTCTTTGGGGGTCCAAAATCTTTGCAGACTGAGCAACCAGCTCCTCCTCACTCAGGTAATCTTTGAAAATACTTGTTTATACAATCAGGGGATCCCAGGTCAGGATCTTCACTCAACACAGCACATACCCAGGCATAGCAGAAAACATAATACCCTCCACCAATAGGTCACAATAGGTTATAATCCCTTCCAATCCAAATAGAGTGTCCATATTAAGTCCTCTTGGGCGTCTATCCTCCCCACATTGCCTTTGCAAGCTCCTATCTGACTCTCTCAGGTGTATACATGTTCTAATGAGTCAAATAGCCCAAATCTGAACACTGTTACAGCCTGGCTTTTAAGTCCTGAGGGGTGGATAAGTGACAAAGTCAACAGAGTGGGCCCCCAGGGACTATGGCACTTTCCTCCTCCCACCATAGACAACTCCACTCCCTGGGTCCCAACGAACCCCAGGGGAAGTCGCAGAAATGCATGTTAACTCCACCTGCCCTGCTTCAAAGCCTCCATCTCCATTCAGGGCTGAGTCCTGAGCTCTGGGGTTCCTGCTTCTTAAGGTATAGGGGCTGATAGCTCCTGGCTCCTGCCTAGGACCTGATGCAGGCAGCTCTCCACTTCTGCTCCATGTCTCACCTCACAGGGGAAGGAACTGCTCCACTCCAAGCTCTCCTTGTTCCAGCCTGAGTCCAGGCACAGCAAGCTCCAGAGGCCCCTTCACCCAGCTTCTGTCTCTGATCCCACCACCCCAATTGCAAGGCAATTCATATTCCCCCAGCCTTGCTTGGGGAGGGGCTGCTTTGGTCTGGGTTATGGGCACAGCAGAATAATGCAATAATTGAGAAATAACAGACAACTATCCCAATACCACTAAACCCCATACTTTCTTCAAACGGGTTAGCAATATTACTTTCTATCAGTCCAGCATTCAAATATTTTCACAAGGGTTGGTATCAAAGATTTCCTTTCTTTCTCAGCTCCCCCCCCTTCTCAGAGGTCTCCTCCCCACTATCAGAGGTCTCCTATCTGCTATCATAGAGCTATCTGCTATCCTCTCTATTTATGTCATTCATTTATACAAGCAAAGTGTCCTTCCTGTAAGCAAGTCCTCCTGAGGCATTATCTCACCTCAGAATATATATACACTTTCAACTAATAGGCGCAGAGTCAGAAGGCACCAAAAGCCTATGTACCTGACGCAAAAACCTTCCTGACTCAACACTTAATGAGTTACAGAATTACTACGGTTCAAAGGAAATTAATCTTTCAGATGTCTGCAATTTAGCATGAGACTGGGAAACTGAGCTAAAAAAAAACACTTTGCTTATTCTCACACCAATTTACATTTTTGAAGTCTTTCCTATAACTCTGTTATTTATTTTTTTTTAATTTAGTCATGTTCTTCTGAGTTTGTGTCTTAAGGTTCCCTGATAACAGAATAGCTTTTTATGCTCATGTTCTTTTTTTGTTGTTGTTTGCTCATTTTCCCACTTTACCCCTCAATTTTAAACTTAATGTTAATTTTGGACATTATTCCCAGTATAGGAGAGAGGGGAATCTGTGTCAAGTTTCAGACTTTTTCACTCTGATGTTTTCAGACCTCTGTCTGGGGATTTGTAATGTTTCAGTGCTTCTAAAGTGGTGTTATCTGGGGAGAGTTGTAGTCACTGCATCATTGGTCTGCACTCTGGTCCTTACCCAAGAAAGGCCACTGATGATTTAGACTGAAATCTAAACTGCTTCTCAGGGTCTGTCCTCACTTGACACTGGGAGGGATACTTCCGCTCAGGGTCCCTGATCCCTTGAGGCTAGGAGTGACACTACCTGTCAAGGATTGGACTCCTTCTTTACTGAAAGTAACTCTTCTCTGCCCATAAAGTATGAACCAGACACAGGTATAGTTCATGGATGCACTACATAGCATCGCATGTTGCATACAGTGCTAGCAGAGTGGTACCCTGTAATTTCTTTCTGTCTAGTTTCCAGACTTCCTTAGGCTCTCTGGCTTGAAAGCTCTTAAAGATGCTACTTTATGTCACTACCACTTAGTCCTATCACTTGTGTTTCAACTATGTATTCTCTGGACTAACCTCCCCCATTCTAACAAATCTCTCTTTCCAACCTCCTAATTTTGTCTTGAACCTTTTGTTGGTTCTTCCACTCAAGAATTTAATTTGAAGTGATATTTTAAAGTTTTTTGGAGGGAGATGTTGGGAAGAATTTGGCTGAGAGTTTCTCTATTCCAACATCTGTGCTCTGTCCCCTGAAAAAAAATGTTTGAAAAAGAACTATTATTTGCATACTGTCACACTATTTTTATTCTAAGTGTGATATGTTCTTCTACAAAACTTCACAAATGTTTCAAACAAGCAGTATCTTTCTAAATCTTTCATTCATTGTATAATGTTTCATTAAGTCACTAGGAAAGCTCATCATTTTTAAGGCTCTTTTTTTTTCACAGAGATTATAGTTTATATATTACCCTTAATTATGTTTCCCCTTAGGATATTACATACTTGTCAGAATCTACTTAGGTGGTTTTAATATTTCATGTCATTTCACCATTTCTACTCAATTGCTTGGTACATTAAGTATGATTTCATAAAGTCAAATATCTCCCCCTGAACTTAAAAAAAAGGTAATCATTTATTAGCTCATCCCTGAACTGTGCTAAATTGGTGGTAGTTGTCTTTCACAAACATCTTTCCT
>JAQQSU010017937.1:0-10587 GCA_028627135.1 Pseudochirops cupreus | reverse complement strand
ACATACATACATACACACACATACATACATACATGCACACACATACATACATACATACACACACATACATACATACATATATATATATATATATATATATATATATATATATATATATATATATCTTTGTATATATAATATGGGTCTTTTTCCCTTTCTATGATCTCTTTGTGATACAGAACAAGTAGAGGTATTGCTGGATCAAAGGTTTTAGAGCCTTTGAGGCATAGGCCCAAATTTCTTTCCTGGATGGTTGAGATTAGTTCACAACTCTACAACAATGCATTAATATTCCAATTTTCACACATCTTCTTCAGCATTTGTTATTTTCCTGTTTTATTATGTTAGTCAATCTGATAGGTAAGATGTGGTACCTTGTAACAGTAATCAATCTAGCAGATACTTAGCACTTAGTAACTTAGGGCTAAGTATGGAAGGTGTCAGTGTGTGTTTATAAGAAGAGTTCTAGAAACAAAGAGAGAATTGGAATGTTCCTCCTGGTGGCTTCTGGTGGAGGAAGAATGGTAGAGCCTGAAGCCAGCTGAGAGAGGGAAAGAGAGAAACAGAAAAAGAGAGAGACAGAGAGACAGAGAGAGAGAGAGAGAGAGAGAGAGAGAGAGAGAGAGAGAAAGAGAGGGGGAGAGAGATTCTCTCCCAGCATCTAGAAGCTGAAGAACTGAGTTGCAGTTTTTCTTGAGACCAGAATCTGGTGAAGGCCCAAGTGGCTGTTGCTGCTGCCTGGAAGGCTGAGTTTTCTACTGAGTCCTAGGGCCAGCTGAACTGCTGGAGGACTGAAGAAGCATGACCAGGATAAGACTTTGTTCCTGGCCTGCCTGATTCTTGAGTTCCCAGCAACAGAAATGGTGAAGAGTTTGAGATGTGCTGGACCCTGTGAACTTCAGTGTGTTCCAGGGACTGCCCTGAGGACTGGACAAGGACCTGGGAGTTGTCTGCTTCTGAATCCAGGAGACTGTTTGGTGCATTCAGGTAGGAGCTGGGGCCATAATCCAGGGAATCAGAGAGACCACCCTGAGTCAAGATGAAGAAAACGCCTCCCCTTGGATGAAATTGAGGTTTGCTGGACACAGAGGGGTGGAGAGTTTGTGTAATTTTCTAATGACTGTACTTAGTGATTAATGATATCTAGTAATTGTGAATCTAGATTGGTCACTGACTAAGCTAATGGTTTTCCTATGAGTGGAAGATTAATATATTGTAAATTGATTGAATGATTAAGTGAGGAGGGTTTCCCCCTTAGGGAAACCAGATGATTATTCTTTTAGTCCTTGTTCTAAATATTGTGGCCACTGTAGTGAAAGCTGTGTGGCCATTTTAATGTTAAGCTGTTATGAACACTATATTGTGATTTTCTGTGATAAGATGTAATGTTGTGAATATTGTATTGTACCTTGATTTGTTGTGAATATTATATTGTGATTTGTTGTGAATGTTTGCCTTGATTTGTAATGGAATAAATGGAATGTTCACTATACTGTGTAATCTGAACCTTAAAAGCTGTTCACAGTAGTTACATACTTCAGAGTTGTTTTAATTTGCATTTCTTTACTCAATAATGTTTTAGAGCTTTTTTTTCATATGACTATAGATAGCTTTAATTTCTTCCTCTGAAAACTACTTATTCATATGCTTTGACCATTTGCCTATTGGGGAATGACTGGTATGCTAACAAATTTTTCTCAGTTCTCTATATTTTGGAAATGAAAACTTAATCAGAGATGCTGGCTGTAAAAATTATTTCCCAGCTTTATGCTTCTCTTTCTAATAGTGCTTGCATTGGCTTTGTTTGTGCAAAAATCTTTTTTTTTAAAATTTAACATGATCAAAATTATCCATTTTGTATTTCATAATGTACTTTAACTGTTTTTTGGTATATTTTTCCCTTCTACATAGATCTGACATGTAAACTATTCTTTTCTCCTAATTTGCTTATAATTCCCCCTTTGTTTCCAAATTGTGTACCCATTTGGGCCTTAAATTGCTATATGGCATAGATTGTTGGTCTATGCCTAGTCTCTGCCATATTCTTTTCCAATTTTGCCAGCATATTTTTTTTTTCAATCAAATAGTGACTTCTTATACCAGAAGCTGGAATCTTTGGGTTTATAAAACAGTAGATTACTATGGTCATTGACCATTTTATCTTGTGCACCTAATCTATTCCACTGAAAACAGAAGATAAATATTCTAACAATATCAATATAGATTTGAAAGCAGACAATATTTTATGAATCATGGGGATTTTAGGACGTGGTGATCTGCCCGGAGTTCCGTAACAAGATTTCCAATTTTATGTTTGTACAAGTCAGATGATGGTCAGTGGAAACAAGTCTGGGACATCCAGGCCTGTGGTTAAATTAGCAGGGTCTGTGTTTTCCCCTCATATACATTAGCTAAGCTTAGCAAAAACTTCAACTTATGACCAGGGAAGTAAGGCAAGAGTCCCAGGCTCTCAGCCCAGGTTACTAAGTCTTTGGTACTTTATTACAATTCTGTTCAGATTTCTGGAATGTTACCTAAGGAGTTTTCATTTTTATTCCATTCAAGTCCATTTCACATATTTCTTATTTATTTAAAGTTACACTGAATTAATAAGGTATATTATGAAAATAAATCATCCTAACCAGAGCAAGCTAAAATAACTGCATAAAGAATAGTTTTTATGATATCTTGCAATATATGAAGCTGTTGATCTGCTCAAATAATTCTGTTCTATATCTTCTATACTGCATATCATTTATTAATGTCTATATTTACTAAATTCCAGGCATATTGATTTTATTGAAAAATCAACTAAATGGTGTGGGACATCTCAAGGCATTTTTTTGTCCACTGACTGCTGTACTTAGCCTCAGATTATTCTGAGAAGAGAGAAATTCTTAATGGAAAGGGACTTCCTAATGAGTTTAAGAGTAAAATTATTTTCTGTAATATTTAATGCAGTCAGGACATGTGGCAAATATATTTCAGGACACAAATTCTCAGACAATTTTAATTAATTCTCAAGCATTTAATTATTGGTTTACATATAAAGGTTCTAAAGATCTAAAATTTCTTGAACTTAAATTAAGTCACTGATCTGGAAAAAGTAATAGTGAATTTAATCTGTTAACATGAGGAAAATGCAAAAAAGCAACTCACTATTTATTGGGTTAAATATGCATAATTTGGGCAGAATGAAGATGGCAGAGTAGAAACAGGAAATTCCATGAGTTTCCACCACAACCACCTCCAATACCTGTAAAATATTTCTATAAACAAATTTTAGAGTTACAAAACCCAGAAAGTGACAGACAAAAACAAATCTTCCACTAATGACAGCCTGGAAGGCTGACAGGAAGAGTCTATCACACTGAGCTGGGAGGAAAGCCTAGCCACACCAAGCCCAGAGCAGCACTGACCAGAGGCCCAGAATGGCCTGAGCAGACTTCAGGAGAATGAATCATCACCAGCTGTGGTAATTTCCAGATTTCTCAATCCATTAACATCAAAGAGAAAGTAAAAGGTCAGTGGGGAACTCTATTGGAACTGGGTGATGGAAGAGTGTGGTCCAGCCACTGCCCCCAGGGTGAGAGGTCTCAGAGGTACAGAGGCTATAGCTGCTGCTGTGTGGCTGCCTCTGGAGCTCCTGGCCTGCACATTATAGGGGGACCATGTGACCATTCAGAGGGTAATTGCTTTTGCTTTGACCTGCTTGGATCTGAGTTGCAGTCTTGGGTGGGGGTCCTGGGGTGTGTGGCCAGAGTGCCAGAGCTTGTGGTGACTATGGAAAGGGAGCCCTTCTTGGACCTCTGAAAAAAACCTCTGATAACCTCAAAAACCCTAGCAATTTTGGGGGACAAAAAGGATCAGAAGATGGAACCAGAAGAAGTAAAAACTCCTGCCTCAAAAGCTTCCAAGAAAAAATATTAGCTGGTTTTAGGCCATAGAGGAGCTCAAGAAGGATTTTGCAAATCAGGAGAGGTGGAGGATAAATTGGGAAGAGAAATGAGAATGATGCAAGAAAATCATGAAAAGGGAGTCAACAGCCTGCTAAGGGAGACCCAAAAAATACTGAAGAAAATAACACCTTAAAAAATAGACTAACTCAAATGGCAAACGAGGCCCAATAAGCCAATGAGGAGAAGAATGCCTTAAAAAGTTGAATTGGCCAGATGGAAAAGAAATTTCAAAAACTCACTGAAGAGAATGATTCCTTCAAAATTAGATTGGAACAAATGGAAGCTAATGATTTTGTGAGAAATCAAGATACTATAAAACAGATCCAGATGAATAAAAAAATAGAATGCAATGTGAAATATCTCATTTAAAAAACCACTGACCTGGAAAATAGATCCAGGAGAGAGAGAGTGTTTAAAAAGATAGAAGCACACATTTTTTAAAAGGGACAGGGTCAAAGTAGAAAATAGAATAAGTGGGGGGGGCAGGATATGATGGAGGGAAATTTAATATTTAACAAAATTATTTACTGTGGAAATGTTTTCCATAACTACACATGTACAAAACTTTATTAAATTGCTTATCTTCCCAGTGGAGGTGGATGAGACCTTAAAGAAGGGAAAGAATCTGAAAATCAAAGTTTTAAAAACAAATGTTTAAAAAAATGTTTGGTTCTTTTTGTTGCATGCAACTGGGAAATAAGATAGACAGGTACTGGGGTATAGAAATCCATCTTGCCTTACTAGAAAGTTAGAGGGAGGATGGTGGAGGTTATAAGAGAGAGCAGATAGGTAGAAGGGATATTCAGTAGGTTCACTATTTTGGGGTGCAGGTTACGGGAAAGACAAAGTAAAAATTTTTAACTCAAAATCTTGTGGAAATGAATGTTGAAAACTAAAAATAAACAAATAAATCTTTTTTAAAAATTTTAATAAATATGCATAACCTAATTTCTTAAATCATGTGCCTCTTTTAAACATTATTTATTAAGAAATTGGATAGAGATAGCATATACATTTTAGAGAATACCCAGTAACACCAATATTGGATGAGTAAGTGAGTTTACACTTGAGCTAGAAGAGATACTCAGGTCTTCATATCAAATTGTGTGGCTTCTCAATTGATCTAAATAAATAATACATGCAGCTAGAGGAGATTTAGAGAACAGCAAAATTCGTTAGAAAATAAGATTATGCAAAGTCCTCTTGTAGCTGAAATCACAGATTATAAAATGGTTCTTTATGAGGGATAAAATTTACATATAAGTAAACCTTTGCTTTCCAAAACTATCCACATCCTTTAGGATCCCTTACCAAATAGCAATTTGATACTGCTTTTTAATTTATTATTCTTTTAAAAATTCTTAAATTGATTTCACCTAAGAGCAAATAGATGTTTTGAAAAATAATAAGCCAGTTATATAAAGTGGCAGTACAATAACAATTGAAATTATATTTCTTGAACATATTTTTTCCATGCTTGCAAAAGTTGTTTCCTAAAGAAAATTAGCATTTACTGTAGGTACTTTAAGTAGAATGCAATTCTGGGGCAAAAGATTTTACAATTGATGTAAAAAAGTACCTCAGTCTTACCTGACTGCTGTCATTGACCAGTAAGGCACAAATAGATTTGGCCTTGAATTCTGAATCTACCATGTAAAAATCATGTGGCCTTGAATGAGAAAGTCAACCTTTGTGGGCATGAGGTTCCTTGTTTACAAATTGGGAACAAGAAACAATGTGTTGTTGTTATGTCATTTCAGTCATGTCCTACTCTTCATGACCCCATTTGGGGTTTTCTTAGCAAAGACAATGGAGCAGTTTGCCATTTCCTTCTGCAGACCATTTTATACATGAAAAAACTGAGGATAAGAGGGTTAATGACTTGCCCAGTGTCACACAAATAGTAAGTGTCTGTGGATGGACTTGAACTCAGGTTTTCTTGACTCTAGGCCCAAAGCTCTCTCCATTGTACCATCTAGAAGCCAAAACTTAAACTACCTACTTTATATGGTTACTGTGAGAACCTAATCAAATACAGTAATTATCAAATTCAATTAAATTTCTTTGTGAATATTAAGCAAAGAAATGTTTGACATATGAATATAAGGTAATATATTCATTTTATATTAAGGAGAAACATTCCAATAGTCACTCAGATAATACCTCCACCTCTCCCACTTCATACACTGTAAGAAATTTTTATTTAATTTATAATGAGGTATACTCTTTTAATATCCAGTTCCCTTCAAAAATATTTTCCTATAAATTATCATTAGCCCTACCATCCATCTTGTCCTGCTTTCTGGATAAAGAACAATAACCAAATCAATTCTGTCATTGATCCTGGAAAGAATATGTAATCTTTTCTCCTGTGTCTCAATACTTTTGTAACTTTTCAAATCAAAATAATTCCATCTCCAGTCATAATTCCATGGTTTTGAAAAATCTTCCTCTTCTTCTCTTAAGGTTTGTGGAAATGCTGAAACATGCTTAATTGACTGCAGGTTAAGTAGCAGATATAAAGACCAGCAAAGCATTTCAAGGGAGAGAATTAAGAGATTTTCTTTTTTCTTCATTTTCATTTTCTGTTCTTTTCTTGTTGTATAAACTTTGTCAGTGGAATGAGAGTTTTCCGCATAACGGATCATGGCTTCAGAAGAAACAGCAAGAGAAACAGGAAACAGATCACTAATAGTTGGGTACAAACCAAATAAGTAGGTATTTTATATAATCTTATCTATTATTTCCTAAATTTATTTCATTAGGCACTTTGTAAAGAAGTATCATATAACATATCAAAAGATTTGTGGCTTAAGAAAACAGATTATTTGAATGTCATTATTCAATAAGCATGTACTAAACATAAATAATATACAAAATATCATTTAAGATTGTGGATGATACAGAGAAATAAGGACATGGCCCCTGATATCAAAGGATATTCAGTTTACTTTGAAAAGAAATATGTTAACACACACATAATAAAAACAACAAAATAAATTAGTAGCTGCTCTTCCTGGGAGATATCAGAGTAGAGAGAAACCAAGATGGTGAGGTTTGAAAGATGTTTTTTTTTTTCCTGCATCAAATACAAAAAATCTCATCTAACCTTCTCTGGATCATATCCAGAAAAGAGAAGGACAAAGAGGTAGAAATGGAAAAGAAGGTGGTGGAGGAGAAGTAGGATGGGAAGGAAGAGGATGGAGAAGAGGAAGAAAAAGAAAAAAGAGAAAGCGGAAAAAATAGAGAAGGAGAAGGAGCAGAGGTAGGGGAAGAGGAAGGAGGAAAGGAAGAGGAAGATAAAGAAAGACAGACAGAAAGAAAGGAAGAAAAAAGAAAGAAAGGAAGGAAGGAAGGAAAGTAGGAAGAAAAATGATGTTTTTTAGAAAGTAAAACCTTAGAGAAGGTTCTCTGTTCATGAGAGTAGAGCAGGGACACACACAGAAAAGGATGCAATATAACACAAAAGGAATCAATGAAATGAAAATAAAGTTTTTTTTTTCTAAATAACATATAATTCAAGTTGGAATTGGCTATGTCTGAAACTTTGTCTGCCACAGAAGTACTGTCTATCTCTACTAACAGTCCCTGATTCTGCACTGACTTCAGGGTATGTAATCCCCTCAACACCCCAGTACCAATCTGGACTATTTACTTCTACCATCCCCTTCATTATCTCCATAACATTGTGGGTTGAAGAAACAAAGGCTTGTCTCCTGTCTTCCACTCATGCCCTTTGTCTAATTCAAGTAGGTACAGACTCACTGCACAAATTAAGCCCAGGGAGGAAAGTCACTTCAGGACTCTGTTTAACAATAAAGGTTTTAGCAACCTCTAACCAGACTTGAAAATTTACAACACCTCAAATTATTGGGGAATCTCATCAATCTGTCTTACCTTATCTCCCCCTCTTTCAAATCATCCAGGCTCTAAAAGGTCAAGTCTTTTTACTCCTCAATCTTAGCCTTTGGAGATGGTAGCACAATGGATAGAATAAATGATTCTATCTCTGTCAGTTATAGAGACATGGCTCATAGAAGTCAGAGGCTTTCCTGAGGTGGGAAAAGGGGGAACGACAGGACAGTAACAAAATTCTAAGGAATCCCATGTCTATCACCCCTACTACAAAACCACAGAACATTCCTAGCTCTACTTCCACTATGTGTACTGGTGTTTTTCTAAATCCTCTCCAAGAGCTCACTAAAATCAGCCTCTATAAAATTACATTTCAGAGATTTGCCCTTTGTACCACATCCATTTCAGAAGAGTAGAATGAACAAGAGATGAAAAAATTACAACTCAATAAAAATATTCTTTGATATTAAAGAACTATGGGTAAAAGTTCCCTCAGAAATTCAAATTGAAATGTCAATGACAAGGTAGAAGTGAAAAGAGATAAATCAGATTGGATCATGAGTTTCAATCCTTTTCCAGCTCCTGAACTATGATCCATTCAACCTTTATTAAAAGAATTAAAGGAGAGTTTTACTTTACTTTTTGAAAACACACACACACTTTAAGTAGTAATTAGAGAAATTTCAGAATGGTGGCCAAGAATAAAAACATTAATGGAATAATGGAACAAATTAAGTTAAATAAAAAGCCTGATTCAAAAGAATTAATTACAAATTATAAGTATCAATTATAAATGGAATAAACAAGATATAAATGGTTATGAGGACAAAATAATAGATTTATCTTTTAAAAAGACAGGATTTCAACTATATGGCATATGAAAAGACACTGGGGATAAAAAGACTACTCAAGAACTATTAAGAATAATATTCCAGTGCATCAACTTCTTTATCGATAAATTGAGGGGTTGAAAAGATTCTTCCAATTTACCTTCCAGTTTTATATTTATGATCTTACAATACAATAAGATCAGGTCAAAATAGAGAGTGAAAATACATGACACCAGCAAGATCACATTTTCAGGGCAGCGAGGTGGTTCAATGAGTAGAGCACCAGCCCTGGAGTCAGGAGGACCTGAGTTCAAATTTGACTTCAGACACTTAACACTTACTAACTGTGTGACCTTGGACAAGTCCTTTAACCTCAATTGCCCTGCCTTCCCCCCTCCAAAAAGACCAAAAAAAAAAAAACAACTCAGGTTTTCACCATGCTTTGTCAAGGGAAATAAAATTGTTCAATCGTAAAATTTTAAAGAGAAATGAACATTCACATGCCTAAAAAAGGAAAAAGTTACTTTTTAAAATGAGCACCAAAATTCTTAAATAACAAAGTATAAACCTCATATATTTGGAACAAAATCTAAGAAGGTGACTCAACCCAAAAACTAAAGACTCTGCAATAATTACAGTATGATCTGAAAAAGAAATAGTTCATTTCAAATATAAAAAATCTGAAAGAATGCTTTAGCAAAAATCCATAAGCAATGAGACATTCTCATGAGATGGAAATAGTCAATAGAGGCAGCTAAGTAGGACAGAGCATAGAGTGCTGAGCCTGTAGTTAGGAATCAATGAGTCAAAATCTGGTTTCCAACACCTACCTTCCATGTGGCCCTCACCAAATCACTTCACCTTTACTTGCCTCAATTCCCTGAGCTGTAAAATGGAGATAATAATAGCACATGGTCATTTTGAGAATTGATAGTTTTGTGAAGTGTCTGGTGCATAGTAGTCACTGTATAAATGCTCATTCCTTTCCTTTCCCATTACCTTCCTCTTTTCATATTGGAGAGCCTATATAATGATAAATATATTAATGTATTGTTGGTGGAGCTATGGATTGCTGAACCAGTTTTGGGCAGCAATTTGTAATCACGTAAATTGGGGGAGAAAATGGCCACTCCTTTGACCTAGAAATTCCATTATTGGGCCTTTATACAAAGAAAGTAATTTATTTTAAAAGCCCCAATATACATCAAAATATTTATAATAACCCTTTCTGTAGTAGCAAAGAAGTAGAAATACAGTAAACATCTATTGGTAGGGGAATGGCTGGACAAATTATGAGACATCAAATTAATGGGATATTAGGATACTGTCATATATTATCAATATGATGAAAACAGAAAAATAAGGAAATACTGATGCAAAGTGAAGTAAGCAAAACTACAAAAAATACACAGAGTGAGTACAACAACTTAAATGGAAAGAGCAACAAATACGAAATAATAAAACATGAAAGTTGCTAAGGTGCAAAGAATAAACTTGTAAGTTATTTCTTACTCAGTCCTTTTTACTCAGTCCATTTACTGTATTGCAGATGTGGAGAGGGAAGTCTGTAAGTGAGAAACATTGTGATGTGTTTGACTGTTATGGTTTCTTTTTACCTTTCCCTTTTTTCTTTTAAAAAAATTCTTTGTTATATCATATATATATATATATATATAAAATCTGGGAGATATACTATCCTCTTCTGGGGAAAAAAGAAGGGAGGGATATAGGAGGAAACTTAGGTAATATAAAAGCAAAATATAACATAAAAAACTTGGCTTTATTTTAATCCCAAAGGCAAAACTTCTTTATTGATGACATAAACTATGTTGAACCTCTAGAAAGTATAAGTTTTACTAGCCTTAAAACAGAAATATAACCTATTTTCCTTGGTACTCTTAATAGTAAAATATTAAAATAAAGCCAAGTTTTTTATGTTATAT
>JAQQSU010017936.1:0-10588 GCA_028627135.1 Pseudochirops cupreus | reverse complement strand
TCCCTCCTTTGACCCTGTCTCTCCTTCAAAGTCTTTCCTTCTGATTACTGCCTCCTCCCATTTGCCCTCCTTTCTGTCAGCCCACCTTATCTCTTTCCTCTACTTTCCTGTAGAGTAAGAGATTTTCATACTCAATTGAATGTCTGTGTTATTCCCTCCTTAAAACAAATGCAATGAGAGTAAGGATCACTCATTGCCTCTCACACACCCCCCCCTTCCTTTACCTTATGAAGGCTTTTTCTTTGCTCTTTTATGTGAGATAATTTACCCCCATTCTACCTCTCTCCCTTTCTTCTTCTCCAAGTACAATAATCTCTCACCCCTTATTTTTATTTTTTCAGATATCATTCCTTCATATTCAACTCACCATGTTCTCTGTCTCTCTTTATATATATATATATATATATATATATATATATATATATATATACACATACATATACATACACACATACATATATACATATATGTATATACACATGTGCACACATGTATATATGCATGTAAACTCATATACACATATATACATGTATGTACATACATGCATACATATACACCCCCCCCAATGTTGTAATATAGAAATTGCTAAAACTTTTGTTATCCTCATTGTGTTTCCACCATAATTAAATTGTTTCTTTTTGGATACTTGCAAGGTTTTCTCCTTGGCCTGAGAACTCTAGGATTTGGGCATAATATTCCTATGAATTTTCATTTCCTGATGTCCTTCAGGAAGTGATCAGTGCATTCTTTCAATTCCTATTTTATCCTCTGGTTCTGGAATATCAGGGCAGGTTTCCTGATAATTTCTTTGAAAATGGTGCCTAGGGTCTTTTTTGGAACGTGGAGTTTAGTTCAGTATTTCTTAAATACATAACCTCAGGTAATGTATTTATAACCAGAGTTGTTTTCCTTGACAATTCCTTTAAAGATGATGTCTAGGCTCTTCTTTTATTTTTTTTAATCATGACTTTCAAGTAATTCAATAATTCTTAAATAATCTCTCCTGGATCTATTTGCTAAGTCAGTTGTCTTTCCAAAGAGGTATTTCATTTTGTCTTTTTTTTTTAAATATATTGTGTTGTTTCTTGATTTTTCACATACTCATTAGCTTCCACTTCTCCAATTCTAATTATTAAGGATATATTTTCTTCAGTGAGCTTATATACCTCCTTTTTCACTTGGCCAATTCTACTTTTTAAAGGTTCTTTTCTTCAGTGAATTTTTGTGTCTCTCTTCCCCTTGGCCAATTATGCTTTTTAACAAGTTCTCTTCAGTGAATTTTTGTATATATTTTTTCCGCTTGGCTAGATCTACTTTTCAAGGAATTTTTCTTATCTTTGGATTTTTTGCTTCTTTTACATTTTAACCTAGTCTGTTTTTGAAGGAATAATTTTTTTTCATTTTTTTGTGTGTCTACTTTACTAAGCTGTTGACTCCTTTCATAAGTTTCTTGCGTCACTCCCATTTGTCTTCCAAAATTTTCCTCTACCCCTTGTAATTGATTTTTAAATTCTGTTTTGAGCTTTTCCATAGCCTGAGATCAGTTTATATTTTTCTTTGAGTCTTTGATATAATATTTTTGTTACTTTATTGTCGTCTTCTGAGTTTTATTTTCATCTTCCCTTTCACCATATTAACTTTCCTTAGATCTTTTTTTCTGCTATTTTCTCATTTTCCAGTCTATTTACTGATTTTTAACTCTATGCTAAAAGGTGGTTCTATTTTTGGAGCAAAAGGGGCACTATCTTAACTTTCAGTTGTTTGTGAAGTTATTTTCTGAAATAATTCTGAGGATCTCTGAGTTTTCAGTTCTTTTAAGTAGATATGATCTAGGGCAGTGGTTCTCAACCTTCCTAATGCTGCGACCCTTTAATACTGGTAAGTGGATGTATCTGCATGTGGACAGACCAACCTGGAGACAAATAGAGGAGCAGTGTCTCAGTTCCTAAGACCATCAGAAATATGTGTTTTTCAATGGTCTTTGGTGACCCCTGTGACCCCTGTGAAAGGGTTGTTCCCCCAAAGGGGTCGTGACCCACAGGTTGAGAACCACTGATCTATGGAGAAATGTGTTTACTATTCTCCTGACCTATGCTCTGGTCTTTGAGCAATGACCAGTAATCTTTTCTGCCCTGGGACTGTGACCAGAGTCCTTGCTCCACTGCATCCACAAGGACTGAGGTACTAGTGCTTCTCCTTGCTCTAAGACTAAGACCCAGTATTGTTAACCATTTTTAAGCATAGATAATTCAACAGAGCTTATTTGAATGATGAGATCAGAGCCCCTGGTGCCAGCAAAGAGACACTTGTAGTCTTCTGACCCGTTGTCTCTCCCCCTTGCCATCTATGGCCTGCAAGGGTCAGAAACTTCCGCTGCTACCACTGATTCAAGTGCCCACAAGTCTGCTGCTTGTTTGCTGAGGCAAGGACTGTGCTGGCCTGTACTCCACTTTTACCTAGGTGCAACAGACCTTCCATGCCAATATTCTAAGTTGTCAGAGTGGAAAGTGGTTTCATCTCCTCCTTTTGTGGGATTTGCCACTCAGGAATTAAGGCATCATTTAAAGTTCTTTGGAAGAGCTTTGGGGAAAATTCAAGTGAGTTCCTCCCTTTTATCTAACATCTTGGGTCTGCCTCAACTCAATCATTTCAAGTAACCTACTCCACCATCCTCACAAAATCCTCATTTGGTCCACCCATCCTCACCATTTATACATGTCTACTGTCTTTAGTGCTAATTTCCTGGAGAAAGCATTCTAGAGAGCAGTTTCCCTACTTCATTTCCTCTTACTCTCTTAACTCTCTGTAGCCTTACTTCTGATCTCATCATTCAAATAAAACTGTTTGCGCTCTGAGACTTATTCATTCAGTAGACATAGAGACAGAGAGACTGATAGAGAGAGAGAGAGAGAGAAATAGAAAGATAGACAGATACAGATACAGATAAATATTTGATACTCCCAATGTTCTAGGCACTGTGGTAAGCACTGGAAATACAAAGAAAACAAAAATAGTCCCTGACTTCTAGGGAAAAATTGGTTAGCTTTTTCCTCTCCTCCCCATTGATAATGAAAACATGTCACTTTTCAAAACCAGGAAGATATTGTTTTGCCTTTAAAAAATTAGTCAAAGAAAAAGCATGTTAGCATAATGGATATTGAAATGTTAAAAGTACATCAGGTTATTCCACTCTTTGTTACCAAATGTACTTCACATCATGAAAATAGAAGAACTAAATTTTGGATCAGAACTTTTTTATATAACAGTTCATATTAAAAGTCAAATTTTGGAAAATGTGAAAAAAAAACAAACCTTTAATTTTTTCTTTTTTTTGCAGATGAGCTTAAATAGGGGTTAAGGAAGTAGTTGACATCCATTCAAAACGTATTTGATTGAACCCTAACTATCTGGCAGTGTGCACAAAGGGCTATTAACGGTTTTGTGGCAGAATTGTTTTCCTTGAATAATAGGCTGTTCTTTAAGCAGCTACTGATTCTTTTCCTTTTCAATTCAGTACAAATGTCTGCTTGATTTTGTACAACTTTTTCACTCATTGCACAATCACCATTAGGATTAAAAGGGAGCTAGATATCACCTGGTAAAAGAAAAGAAAAACACAAAACCTTTTTACTTCACAAATGTGAAAACTGAGACTGAGAATCCAGTTTACTATGATTTTCTTCAAGGAATAATCTATTCTATCAACCCAATTTGTTCTCTTTTGGGGATTTACCCTGAGTATGTACAATCTATTTTTATTCACTCACTTAGAGGTTGCCTTAGAACATTGCTAGGGGCTCTCTTTTTCAGTGCTGTCTTCAGTATACATTATGTTTGGCGTACATGGTAATGAAGCTAAGTTAAGTTACCACAGCAATATCATTTCTATGATCTTGTGATTTCCCCCCTTTTTTCTTAGATGAAAAAATTTCCTTTGGTCATGTCTTCTCTTTGATTATTTTTTTCTGAAATATTAGGGACTTTACCTAATCTAAAACAAAATCTTGATGACTGACATTTCATTCTTTAAATGACTTGGTAATAGTACTTAAATCTTATTAGTGGGGTTGGGGAGCAGCACTATGAACATCCAGTGGAGGTATTGATAAGGAGAACCATTATGTTTCTACACTATATGACCACTCATCCCCTAGAAAGACAAGCTCAAGGGAATGGCTATCCAAAAGATCCTCTCCTGGGGCAAGGAAAAATGTTTGTCTGTTAAACCTAGCAATGATGCTAGAAGCAAGTTCATGGTCCTCATTTTCCACAGCAGGTAACTGAAGTGGAACCCTTTGCTTTGGGGCTTCCTGGTACATCCCTGCTATATAACCATAAAAGTAGACTTCAAGTTTAATTTTAATTAGATAAGTCCCTTGGAGAGCAATTTGACTCCTACAGAAAATAGAATGAGAATTCATTTGGGTGGTTCTACTTATCCTTCCTCCCCAGAGGGTGTTTACAATGGGATAACAGGAAAAAGAGACTCAAGAGCAACTCTCAAATATTCAAGTTCCCTCCCTCTTTCAATCAGTAGTCAATGTCCTGACCTAGGAAGAACATTTGTGTTAGCTGCAGACATGGATGAGACCATGATCTGATTTAAACTCCTTGATTAGACAGAGAATATCAGGAATGTGAGGTGATGGTTCTTTCTCTAGTTCTTTTATTGACAGTGTTTATCCATGTAGGGCACAAATTGGTGGCCAAATTGATATTTGGATGATTTGTTTAAAACATATAGTAACTAACACTGGTAGAGTTCCAATGCAGAGAGACAGATAGATCATAGTTTTAGAGATGGGAGTGTTGAGATTTAGGGGTGCTGGGACCCAAAGTATCAACATAGGGATCCTACACAAATTAATTTGACTCAAGCCTTCTTTCAGCCAAAGAAAAAGAAAGTTTAATAAAAATTCACCACATTGGCCAGACTCTTAAGGAATCTGAGCCTTGGACAGACTCTTAAGGGATCTGAGCATTCCTAACACTAATGTAAGTGGGCCAGATTGAATCTGAGTACCTTCATGGAGGTCAAGATGGATCTTATATGCAGAATAAGTGTGAGAGGGATCTAGGGTTGGCCAAGTATTCTGGAATGAGGGGCCTTGGGAGGATTTTGATAGGAGTGGTAGGTTAGGCTGGGGTGACTAGAGGTCAAAGGCTAGGAACCAAGAGAATGGGGTTTTAATAGGATCAAAGAGGGGAAGTATCCTGAAGCAATCTGGAGGTAACAGGCCATGAAGGTCTGGGCTAGATTAAGGATTTAGGTATAATGAAAGGCTCATAGTCTCAGAGGAATGCCAGATCAAGTTGGGAAATTCAAGTAGAATTCAAGATAAGATTTTCCAGGGCCTGTAGACAAATAGGACCCAAATTGTTATGGGGTAAGGAGCAAAGGTCATAGCTTGCACCTATACTCCATCAGAAGGAATCCTGAAGACTCTCTAGTGCAAATCTTTCTTTTCAAAGATAAGGAACAGAGGCCCAGAAAGAAAAAAAAAAACACTTGTCTACAGTTACATAGGTGGTAAGGACAGGGTTAGAACTTACATCCTTTGACTAAACCCAGAACACTATTTTATCTTACTGCCTCCAAGATCTCTTACATATTACCTTGGATCCTGTCTGAGAATCAGAAGTGCAATTGCTTTCCTCAAAAACTGATGAGTTTCCCTACATCTGAAAACTCCAAGTAGAGACTAGACAACCCCTCATCAAGTATGTAATAGAGGGGATTCTTCAGGGTATGGGTAAATAAAGTGTTTCTGAAGTTTCTGGCACTAAAAATTCTTTGATTCTGTACCACAGACAAAGCTGGCTTCAGACAAAATTTTAGACCAGGTCATGAAGGCCTTTTGTCTGTCAGGTATCCAGAGCTGAAAGTCACTGCTTTGCTTCTTCTGGTATCACACAGGGATGACCCTCTAAGCTTGGACTCTGGAAAGTGTCTTTTCCTTGAAACCTAGATTACCTCTCTTCTCCCACATTTAGACCCTTTTCTCATCTATCAGTTGGAAAGTCCATGCATAAACTTATTCTTAGATAAGTGCTAATTAAAAGGTTATTTAATAGTCTACCTACCCTATTATTTACATTTTTTACAAAATACTTTAGAAAATAAAATACATTTTAAAAGAATATTGAGAGGTTTTTTTTAATATTCTCCCAATGCATGGGTTAGATATTTGACAGCTGTATCCTTGCTTTTACTACTCAAGTTATGCCCCAAAACAGAGCTATAACTAGTAGTTCTGGAATGGGTGGGTGGGTAGCATATATAGTTTGGGTGTTGAATGAGGGTAAGTCTAACATTTTATTACTCTGGTGCATTTTTTGAGGTAAATAACAGAGGTTATGGAATTTGAGGACTTTAAAGAACTGGGATGTGTGAGTCAAATCCTAGATAAGGCACCAGATAGGTTGATTTGTCAATACCCCCTTCACTCAGTACCACCAGCAAGGGGAGGGTGAAGACAACAATGAGATTCCAATAAATGGAAATTTAGGAATGAAGTAAAAGAAAAAGACTTTGATGTAGAAATGGTAGTGTTGAGGTTTAGGGGTGCTAAGGACCCCAATATACCAACATGCTGGGTCCTGCTGAATGAATTTGACTTGAGCCTTCTCTCAGCCAATGTAAAACAAAGTGTATTAAAGATTTGCCATAATGGGCAGACTCTAAAGGAACCTGAACATTTGTGATGCCTGTATTAACAAGTGGCACAGACTGAATCTCAGCTAGATGAGCTCTGAGCTAAATTAAATCTGAACACATTCATGGGGGCAAGATGGATCTTACATATAGAAAGACTGTGGGAGTGATCTAGGGGTGGTCTAATAGTCTGGGAGGAAGGGTCCAGGGAAGGTCTTGAGGAGAAGTTTAAGGAGGATGTTGATGGAACTGGGGTCAGACTCCATAAACCAAGTGAATGGGATTTTGATGGGATCAAGGGTGTGAGTTAACTGAAGGCTACCTGGAAATGACCCAACAAATAGGCTAGGTTAAGCGTAACAGATATTCGCTAATATTGATAATGGAAGGCTTTTGGCCTCTGAGGAATGCCTCTCGGGGTCCTGCTCAAGGAGTACATAGCCTGAGCAGTCATCTGGAAGTTGATGGCCTGAACCCTGGAGGAGACAAATCAGGGAAGGAGGTTAAGCAAATGAAGACCAAACAGACACAAAAGGAGTATAGAGAAAAGACAAATTCCCAGGAAGAAAAAAAGATGACCCTGGAAAGGCCAAAACATAAAAGGGCATATGTGATAGGAATGTTTTTGCTGTCAGATATCCCCTTCCTTTCTGAATTTCTCCATGAACATGTAGCACTTGAAAAGCAGTAGCAGCCAGAGTCTAATTGTTTTGAAAAATAGGTAACCAGCCTGGGGTCAGGTTATAAGGACTTTGTTAGTACTCCCAAAGCCTGCCCTCTCCTTTCATCAACATATAGGTTGAAAAGTTTTTTCTAGATTAGGTAGAGCTAATGATGGAGTGGTGGTCAACTTAATTTTCAGAGTTTCAAATGCTTTAGCCTTGTTGGGGTCCCACTCTAGAGGGACTGAGTCATGGCCTTGAGTAGCAACTAATGATTGTAGTTCTCCCAGGCCTTAGAATTAATTTGATATAGACTTTGATTGGGGAACACATTAGGATATAGGAGGTAAACAAGACTGGGGTGGTAGAAGTAGCTCACCCAGGAATTCCATGTTCCCAAACAATTAGTTCGACTATCCCCCACACTTCCAGGCTAACATGGGGGAGGTCTGGGAGGCTTGACTAGAGAAAATTGGCTTCCCAATTTCAACATCAGGGCCCTTCCCAAAAATGGGAAAGATTAAAAGGAGAGCATAAGGAAGGAAAATACAAACAACACATGCTCAAGTAGGCAAGAGCCAGTGTGAATCCAGAGACATCCCTTAGTTTCCCCTTGGATGTCCCTGATATGACAGGTTTAGGGGTGGGTAAAGTCAGAGTAATTGGTTAAAACAGAGAACTTAGCCTTGATAAAGTGGGTAATCTTACCTTTGGCCATGATTTTTTTTTTTAGGAGGAAAGGCAAGGCAATTGGGGTTAAGTGACTTGCCCAAGGTCACACAGCTAGTAAGTGTCAAGTGTCTGAAAGTGGATTTGAAATCAGGTCTTCCTGACTCCAGGGCCAGTGATCTATTCACTGTTTCACCTAACTACCCTTTTGGCCTGGAATTTTGCCCAGTACTTGAGAGAGAAAGATGGAAAAAGTGGGAGCACTGCCAAGCCCCAGAATCCCCCATCATTCCAAGTCTTAAGATGACTAGGACAAGGTACTGGGAGATGACTCTACCATTTTTCCAGCCACTGGGAGAATCCTTTTTCCAATGTCCCCCCTGGTCACATGGGCACAATTCCACCAGTGTTGGTTCCTGGGGTTCCTTTGAGGGGTGTGTGTGCCGTGGAGGGTCACTCCTTGGACCACTGACCTTCCTTGGCACATCAAAAGTATGTTTATCCACTGCCAAAGTCACCAGGCTTCCTCTGAGAGGGCACCCTGACCCAGGAATTGAGCATGTTCTCTGTCTCTAGCTCTTTCCCTGTGTTCACTCTCCTCTGCTGACACAAGGTCTCTATTGTTCAAGACTCCAAAGGCCATATCCAGTAATTGGGCCTGAGGTATTTGGGGTCCCACTGCCAATTTCTGCAGCTTCCTCCTAATATCTGGGGCAGACTGATTAATGAAATGCATGTTAAGGATTGCTTCCCCTTCTACAGAGTCAGGATCTAAATTCTTATACCTCTTAATAGCTTCTTCCAACTGGTCTTGGAAAAGAGAAGGATTTTCCTTTTCTCCCCGAATAATTTCCCTAATTGTTTGAAGATGTATTTCTTTCAGAAATGTGGTTCTTAGGCCTTTTAACAGGTAAAGTACTGTACTATCTCTCTTTGCCCTATCCTCACTCTTTTGATAATCCCATCCTGGGTCACTGGCTCAGCAGCTGTTCCTGGGGGTTATTTTGTGTGGGAGCCACACAATCCCAGGAAACACTGTCTCCTGTCTCATCTCTGGTCAGCCTCCATATTTTAGTTTCAAATATGCAAAAAAAAAAAAGTGGTGTGTGTCTGTGTGTATCACATACACAGATATATATATATATGTATATACACACACACACACATATATGTATGTGTATATGTAATATATAGCATAACAATACAATATGTACAAAATCAATCTATCTATTGATGTATCTGTTGAGACTTAGAGGTGCTGGGACCCCGAAATACGGACATGTGGGTCCTCCCCAAGTGAGTTCAACCTAAGCATTCTTTAAGCCAAAGAAAAAATAAAATGGAGTTTATTTAAAAAAAAAATCTGCCATATTGTCTAGACACCTAAGGAATCTGAGCATTTGTAATGCTTGTATGGGGAAGTGGGCCAGACTGAATCAGAGTCTCTGTGATGCTTATATTGACAAGCAGGCAAGAATGAATCTGAATGGGTGCAGAGCCAAGATGGCAGCGTAGCAGCAGCAACATATCGCAGATCTCACATAGCCACCCCAAAATACCCATAAAATGTGACTCTAAACTAATCTTAGAACTCCAAAACGCACACAAATATACTTTCCACTAAAGTCAGCTCAGCTACAAGGAATCATATCAGCACTGCGAAGCAAAACCAGCCTGCCCTGAAGCCCTGGCTGAGCCCCCGGGGAGGCTGGGGGAGGAGCCTTGGATTAGCAGCAGCTGCAAGCAGTGTTCAGAACTAGGTCAGTGGAGCTTGCAAAATCAGGGGAGTAAAGCGGTCCAGCCAAAAGGCCTCCAGGTCTGGAAAGCTAAGGCAGAAGTTTTGTACCTGCCTCTGCATAGCAGCTTCCGCACCCTCAGTCTGCAGACAGCAGGGGCACTAAGCAATTGTTCAGAGGCCAAGTGCTCTTGCGTTGAGCGGCCTGGATCCAGATTGCAGTCTTGGGCCTCAGTCCTGGAGTCTTCATTATCCAATGAGCTGGAAGTAAGTAGGAAGGGACCCACCATCTTCCTGAGGGCTACAGCAGCCAGGAGGACCCCAGCGATTTGGGACACAGCTTTCCCTTCTGGAAACAGAGCCTCATAGAGATTTAAAAAAAAATCACGGACTGACCAACCATGAGTAAGAATAAGCATAAGAAACGAAGTAAGAACAGCACCCAAACCCTAGATTCCTTCTTCGGGGAAAAGAAGGATCATGGCAAAGAGATGGAGGAGTACAGTGCAGCCAGAGCATCTCCACCAGGGGCCTCCAATAAACATGAAGAATACCTTAAAGCTACAGATGAGCTGAAGAAGGATTTTCAAAACCAAATAAGAAAAGTGGAAGAAAAATTGGGAAGAGAAATCAGAACGTTGCAGGAAAATCATGAAAAGAGAGTCAGCAATCTGACTGAAGAAATCAACACCCTAAAAAATAGATTAACTCAAATGACAAAAGAGGCCCAAAAAGCCAATGAGGAGAAGAACGTCTTAAAAAGTCGCCTTTGCCAGATGGAGAAAGAATCTCAAAAGCACTCTGAAGAGAATAATTCCATCAAAAATAGAATGGAACAAATGGAAGCAAATGACTTCATGAGAAATC
>JAQQSU010017935.1:0-10588 GCA_028627135.1 Pseudochirops cupreus | reverse complement strand
TTATTCCTTGGTTCTCCTTCTACCTGTCTGACTGCTCCTTAAAAGTCTTCTTTTGCTGATCTTTGTTCAGGTCATAACTGCTAATGGTGGGTGTCCCACAGGGCTTTGTCTTAGGATCTTTTCTCTTCTCCCTTTATACTATTTCACTTGATTATCTCATCAGCTCCCATGGATCCATAGGTCATCTCCATGCTGATGATTCTCAGATCTACTTCTAGAGCCCTAATTTTTGTCCTGCCGTCAAGAGTCACATTTCTAACTGCCAGTTAGACATCTCAAAGTACATGAACCAAAGACATCCTTAACTCAATGTCCCAAACTGAATTCATTATCATTCATTCCAAACTTTGCCCTCTTCTGAATTACTCTGTTACTGTCAACAGCACCACCTCCTCTCAGTCACATAGGTTTGAAAACTAGGTGTCATCCTTGACTACCCACTTTTTAATAATTAATTAATTAATTAATTAACTTTTAGTTTACAACATTCATTTCTATAATCCCTTGAGTTTCAAATTTTCTCCCTCTCCCTCTCCTCCTCCACTCCCCTCTCCTGCCCCCCCCCCCCCAGCAGATTGGAATCCTATATAGGCTCTAAAAATACCTTCACTGACTACCCACTTTTTCTGAACCCGTCCCACATATCTAATCCCTCGCCAAGTTGTGTTGATTTTACCTTCATACCATTTCTAATACATGCTTCCTTCTCTTCTCTGACACAAGTAGCACCCTGGGGCAGGTCCTCCTCACTTTATGCCTGGACTATTAACGTCACACCCTTGCTTTAACACTCTCTCTTCCCTGTATGCTTGGCATTCAAAGCTCTTTACAAGCTGATTACCTTCTACCTTTTTACTCTTCTTACCCCTTACAGACTTTTTATACCTCATTCCTGCTTCAGATACCCTGCGATGTAGTGACATTGGCCTCCTCCTCCAGAATTCTATGGGTTTTCAGTGACTCTCCCCCATGCCTAGAATTCTCTTCCTTTCTCATGTCTGTCTCCTGGCTTTCTTCAAATTCCAGCTAAAAACCCAATTTTTACAAGAAGCTTTTTTTTGAGAGCAGGAATCATTTTATGTCTTTATTTTGCTTCCCAGTGCTTAATACAATTCGTGACACATAGTAGGCACCTAATAAGTGTTGATCGACTGAGCTCTTTGAAGGCACGGATTATGTTTTTCTCATCTTTCTGTTCTCAGTGCCTAGCACAGTGCTTGGCACATGGCATTAATAAAGAGCACGTAGTAATTAATAATTGTTTGCTGACCTAAATTGCAGGGAAGTTTAATGTTGAAGACTTAGATCCTAGCTATTTTGCCCAGAACCACTATTGTCGTTGTTCACTTGTTTCAATCGTGTCTGTGACCTCCTTTGGGATTTTCTTGGCTTTTGGTTTTCTTGGTTTGCCATTTCCTTCTCCAGCTGATTTTACAGATGAGGAGACTGAGGAAAACAGGGTGACGTGACTTGCCCAGGGTCACACATGTAGTAAGAGTCTAAGGCCAGATTTGAACTCAGAAAGATGAGTCTTCCTGATTCCAGACCTGGTGCTCTATGCGCTATGGTGCCACTTAGCTGCCCAATATGTCCCTAATTACCAGTCAGAGTCCTTACAGGCTGAAGGTAGAAATGAAGAATGAGAATTATTCCCTTGCCAGATCTATAAACTGACATTTCTGCATCCCGATGTCAATCTGTTGTTGAGCTAAAAACATAGACTACAGACAAGTACACGAATATTAGTAAAACAGATTACTCTGCAGGACAGGAAGCTGCTTCTAGTGATGACAAAGTTTTTGTTCCAGAAGGAGAAGCTGATCTTTCTACTCCAGCTCTTACAGTTGCTAAACTGTAGGCAAAGCTTGCTAAGTTAGTCTATGGTCATTGTCTGAATGGTAATTACATGCTTGAGGCTCTGAAAGTGAAGAACAAGGGACCTGGAGAAATGGGAGTGGGGGGTGGGTAGAGAGTCTGGAGACAGTGAAATCCTATTAATGGCAAAGCTATGCTGTTAACCTAATTAAACCTTAAGATGATTTTAAAAAAAACCCTCAGGTACTAAATGGTGAGAAGAGAATCAATCAGCCAGGACAGCAACATTTCTGGGAAATCCCAGCACCAAATGACTCTTGCTTGATTCTGTTTCCTGGAGGATAAATGAATGACACTTACCTGTTCTGCTTAGCTCACAGCATGGTTGTGAGATCAGATCAGGTAATACATGAGAAAATGCTTTGATATTCATAAAGCATTGAGTGACTGGGATGTATCTTAATTTTATTAAATTTCTTTTTCCCCTGGAGTATGACAGTGAGCAATTCTTCCACACCACTACCTATGCACCCTAAGGCTCCAAGCTTCCTACATAGGTCAGGGAACACACAGACTCTTGACATCAAAGGTATATCTTTTGGAGGTTGAGGATGGGAGGTTGGTTGCATGATGCCATAGAGAGAAGGCTGTCTCTGTGGTCAGGAGTTGGGATCAACTCCCACCTTTGACACTGTTATAAACAAAAATCGCAGTCTATGGAGTAAAAGAAGAGATCCTTTAAGATTACAAAGTTCTTTTACACAAGCTGTCTCACTTGATACAATAACCCTGAGAGGTCCCTTCCAGCTCCAACTCCATGATTTGGGGTTATAGGGTTATATCTAGTCTAGCACCCTGTAGATCCTTCATAAAAGATTTACAATACACAAACAGCATCTCCTTAGCTAAGAGAGTGATTGCTTGCAAAAGACACCTTTTGGTTTGGGGGCACAAGTCCTGTACTATCAGTTGTTGAGCTAAAATGGACTTTTAGGGCAAAGACGTTAGAAGATCTTGTAGATCGTTTTAGTCTTTTTCATTTTGTGTATGAGGAAACTGAGATAGAGGGATTAGTACAGGATATCAGAGTTGGAAAATCTTGTACTTGAACATGAAAAACCTCCCTCTGCTGGCTCCCTCCTCTAACAAGGAATCAAATGACTTTTGCTTGGAGACTTTGGTGGGGAAAGAGATTGCTTCTGCTCTCCTTTTACATGACACTGTCAGGAATTTCCCAGTTTCCCTCCTGTTGAGCTTCAATCTGCCTCCCTGAAACTCCCACCCAATGCTTATAGTGCTTCCCTCTGGGCCCAAGCAGAACAAGGCTAATACTTTTTCTATACCAAAACCAATAGCTTTCATACCCCTCTCCTCACCTCCCAGCTCCCCATCCCCAAAACTTTGTCTTTCCCAGATAGAACAGCCCCTGCTCCTTTGACTGAATTTCCTAGGATGAAGCCAAGCCTCTTCTCTGTCTTAGATTCCTTCCTCCAGACACTCTTCAGGTTGTTAATGTTCTTTCTAAATTGGAGAGGGCAAAACCAAACACAATATTCTTGATGGCGTCTGACCAGGACACAGTACAAGTGCAGGGGCTCCATCATCTCTATTTTCTGGACAATATCCATTTCAGTGAAGCTCAACATCCCATTACATTTTGGGGTTCAGTCACATTGAATTTACAATTCTCTAAAAACCTCAACTTTTTCAGATGAACAGCCATCTATGCCTCCTCCATCTTAAAGATGTAAAATTGATTTTTGTAAGATTTTACATTTCTACCTATTAAATTTTATCTTGTTGTATTTAGCTTAATATTCTAGCCCAAGGGTTCTTAACCTGGGGTCCAAGAATAGATAATAATAATAATAATAATAATAAACGCTTATACAGCACTTTAATGTTTGCAAGCACTTTACAATGATTACCTCATTTGATTCTCACAACAACCCTGGAAGGTAGGTGCTATTATTATCCTTATTTTACCCATGAAGAAAATGAGTTAGCAAGAGGTCAAATGACTTGCCCAGGGTCACACAGCTAAAGAGTGTCTGATGTTGATTCAAAATTAGGTCTTCCTGACTCCAAGCCCAGTGTTCTACCTAACTTACTTAGATTTCACAGGATCTGTGAATTTGGATGGAGAAAATTACATACATTGTTATTTTTCACTAACCTTTAACTGAAATTTATTATTTCCTTCAATTATTTAAAAACTTGATTCTGAGAAGAGGTCCATAGACCTCACCAGATTGCTAAAGGGATCCATGACACAAAAAACCTTATGAACTTATAAGGACACAAGATTTATAGGAGGGGTGGACACAAGATTTATAAGGAAGACAGACTACTCTGTCATCTATGTCAATTGTAAGGTGAAATGCAAAGGGCTGATCTGTTCTTCCCTGATATACCAACTGTAGGGACAAAGACCCTCAGAGACAATGCCAGGATACAGGATAAAGGAGTGCCCACTGGCTGTATAAGTGTAGATTTCTTTGGTTAATTAGGTGGTTTAGGGGAGTTTACTCATGAGATCCAGTCAGTAGTAGCAGGAGGACAGAATGGTGGATCCCTGTATCAACTCCAAGTCAGGCCAGCTATTATGAAGAAACAGAACAAAGGCATATTTGCCAGGGATGGCTCAGGGTCACAAGTGAGCTTTTCCGTGACATAGTTGGAATGGAGAATAACTGGTTGGTGACCTGATACTGTAGTGTTAGTAAGCAGTAGAAGTTGGGTTGGCTTATGTCCTATCAACCAGAAAGTCCTCTAACCAGCACTTCTACGTGCATTGGTGGTGTGCTTTTCCTCATTGTGATGATCTCAAGGCATTGTCAGGTCATAAAGGGCCTTCTGAATCATTAGAGAAGGATTGATGCTGAATCATTGAGTTAGGTTCAGCATGTTTTTGGTATTAAGTATATTTCATTGTATTCTAAAATTTAGGATACAGAGATGTCAAACATGTGACCTATAGGCTGCATGAGGTTCACAATCCTCAGTCACAGTTAGACACACTGTACCTTGACTCCAACATAGTGATGTCATTTGGATCATCTTTGAGAATGAAAGACAGCAACCAATCAGCCAACCAACCAACGATTATTATCGTTCAGTCATTTCAGTTGTGTCCGACTCTCTTGACCCCATTTAGTGTTTTCTTGGCAAAGGCACTGGAGTGGTTTGCTATTTCTTTCTCCAGCTTGTTTTACAGGTGAGGAAACTGAAGCAAACAGGGTGGAGTGACTTGCCCAGGGTCACACAGCTAGGAAGTGTCTGAGGCCAGATTTGAACTCAGGAGGATGAGTCTTTCCACCATTCTGACCTCTACCCACTGAGCCACCTACCTGCCCATAACCCTCCTGAGTGAGGTCCTAATCAGGTTAAAATGACATGGGGAGATAAATAAACAAAAATGTAATAAATGTAGATAAGGTTAACATGTTTTCTAAGTCAATATGTGGCCTACACCGATGCTTATGTAGAGTTTGGTCACCCTCATTTCCATTTGAATTTGACGCTGCTGTTCTAAGTGATTTGTACACTCGTGATCCACATGTAGAATACATCACATATACTATTCATGTGATATTAGACCCCCATATGCCAGGGGTTTATATCCTTTTAAAACAACGGTTTTCAACCTGTGGGTTATGTTCAATTTGTAACAATGAAAATACGTCCTGCATATCAGATATTTACATTACGATTCATCACAGTAGCAAAATTACACTTATGAAGTAGCAACAAAAATAATTTGATGGTTGGGGGTCACCACAACATGAGGAACTGTAAAGGGTCGCAGCATTAGGAAGGCTGAGAATCACTGTTCTAAAAGATGTATGTAATTCCACTTTCTCTGTGATCCTATTGGAGATGGAGATTAATTGCTACTGACTTGGTGTACATATGGTATATGTTGGGGGCAGATATATTGGCAAGATGGTGGATTTCCAGTGACACACAGGGCAGTTGCCTCTGATCCCTGACTCTTTACCAATTTACAAACTTACAAACCCAATGCCAAATGAACTGGTGCCAGCCCATGTTCCCTTACATGGGAGTACATGCTCTCTCCCTTCCCAGGTAACAAGTTGAGAGTATCATGCAGTTAGTGGCTAAGCGATCTCTTCTTCTCCATCTCCCCATCCAACAGCCCTTCTGTCCCAAACATGAAAAGTCAGTAGCAATCAACCTCCATCCCCAATAGGACAAAAAGAAGGTAGAATTATATACCTCTCTTAAAAGGATATAAACCCCTGGCATATGGGGGTCTAGTGTCACATAAATAGTATATGTGATTCATTCCCTCTTGACTCCAAGTGTTGACTAATCCAAACACTTTACTTCCCAACCATGATGGACTCAGAGCATTTACTATACTTGTGATTGGGATTGTTGAATTCAAAATGAGATGAGACAATATCTTTAGATCCTTACTGTATTTGTCACCAGCCTTATATCTTCCTTGGTGGTCTGCAGCTCTCCTTTTATTTTAATCATACTCTGAGTCTTGTCATGCACCTGAAAAAAGTGATTTGAGATAAGAAAATTACAAATGAATCATCCACCAAGGATTTTTAGGCTGTCATTCTCTCATCTGGATCTAAGTTTCAAGAACGGAGTTCGGAAACACTTTCTTAAGTTATCAGTATACTTATCTGTCCATCTGTTCATGTTTTCCATAGTGTCAGCCACCATTGAATTGTTGTGTTTATGATTCATATCAAACATACCCCAAAAGCTTTTACAAAGCGCTTAATGTAAATTATCTCATTTGATCACCTTTATCTTATGAGGCAAATTGTTCAATTATTAATCCAGTTTGAGGATGAGAACATCGAGTCTCTGACAGGTTCAATGCTTTGTTCAAGGTATTCAAGGCCCTCGGTAAGGGCCAGTGCGGAGATGAGAACATACATAGATATTTGACACTAATTCCAGTGATCCTCCTGCTATATAGTACTATTTCCTTACATATTACATTTACAGTTTTTAAGACTAGATGAAATTCCCACCAGACACTTACCAGTGAAATCAGTTCCAGAAGTAAGACCTAATAGAATATTCATCCTATTAAGAACAAATCCTCACATGTCCACACTCTCAGGTAGACTGAGAGAAATAAAGAATGTTGGTGATTCTGAGCTATACAGCTAGAATTTAGAATGTTTTCTAAAGTTGGATTCTGACTGGCAGCATTGTCTCCCCTCTGAAAGCATCATGAGAAACAGATGAGTTGTGGGATGGGGGTGGGTGACTTTTGCCTGCTCAGGCCAAACACTAGATGAGAGATGAGTATAGATTTCAAACTCTCCTCAGCCAATAACTAGCTGGGTAATCTTGCGCAAATTGCCTCCTGTCTGTGGGCTTACTTCTTTCATCTGTAAACTGAGTGAAGCAGACCAGATGATTTCAGCCCTTTCCATCTCCCACATTCTAGGAATCTATGAACCTGAGACATTTCAGGAAGAGAAATTTCCATTACTCAAGGTGAGAAAGAATTATAGGGGATGAAAGAGTCATCATGGTAAAAATTACACTTTTCTCAAGGCAAATTTGGCATTTTTAGGAGCTCATTCTCAAATTAAATCTTCAGTTTTCTTACATGACTCCGTCTCATGTAGATTCTTTGTTCTAAAGTAAGGATGGAAGAGCTTTTCTCCACATTATAATATTCTCCTCCATTTAACAAGTATGCAGTTTGGGTTGCAAAAGTGCATTTAGAGTGACAGAATTCACAAATTCACAAAGGCATGGAGTACCAATGCCCCTCACCTCTAAAGATTCCCTAGGTACAAGACAGAAGGCAACTGGCAAAGCTACTTCAATAATAACAAAGATAACAATAGTTATAACACATCCACTGTGTGCTGTGTGCTTTACATGTGTCATCTCCTCTAATCTTCACAACAATCCTGAGAGTTAGGTGCTATTGTCATTCCCATTGAACAGTTGAAGAAACTGATTCCACTCTTGGCAGTAGCAGAGCTGAAAATTGTGTTAATTCTCAACAGCAGATAAAACAGAAAGACTTGGGATGGTTATGGGGTGCAATGAATAGAGCACCAGCCCTGGAGTCAGGAGGACCTGAGTTCAAATGTGACCTCAGACACTTGACACACTAACTAGCCCTGTGTCCTTGGGCAAGTCACTTAACCCCAATTACCCTGCCCTCTCCCCTCCAAAAAGCAAAAGCAAACAAGACAGAAAGACTTTATGAAGGTAACATTCAGAAAGTTTTATGATAAATCTTTGAGAAGCTATTGGCAATAAGACATATAGTAATTATTTTTGTACAAGCTGTAGCATGGTTTTTTGCAGGGAGATTCAAATAATTGGCCAACAGACCTAACTCATTTCTGTATCATACCCAGCTCATGGTTCTACAAAGGAGGGACCTTTATATGGTTTGCTCAAGGTCCCTGGATACCATGACAATGTTGGCTCTTTATCCTGCCATTAAACAGGCCAATCTGTCTCTTCTCAACATCTTTTGACTTACTTTTTGCTGGGCAATCTTGGGCCTTCCTCGTAGCACAGTTACTTCCATATTCACCTTCTTTTTCCTTGGTTCATCTCTGATGCCTGCTCAATGTAGGTGGTCAGTATTTCTCTCTTGTTCATTGGCTCCTTTATGTCTTCTTCCCTTTGTGAGAGCTGCACCCCAGGGGGAAAATAGTCCCATACAATTTTAGTAAAATGTTTTAAAAGTTGAGTTAGCAGTACAGTGATGTCTGATGCCTTTCCAAGTTAGCCCTGGCCTAAGGTGCCTTAAGTGTTCTCTATTACTTGTCAAAATGGCTCTAGGGCTCCAAGGACAGTCCTAGGGATAAGCCTAGGGATAAGCCTAGGGTTAGCTGTGCTCAGCAAACAGAAGGTGTAGACAAGAGTGTCTTCTAGGAGGCAGAATAGTTGAGACCTAAGTTCTGGTCTTGACTCTGCTACTACCTGGATGTGTTGCCTCGGACCAGTCACTTCTCTTTGAATCTGCATTTCCTCTTTTGTAAAATGACAGGGTTGCACTTCTGTGGTCCCCTCCTGCTCTCACATTCTTTGGTTCATTCCGAGTCCTGAGTGCTCGGAGCTGACCATGTGACAACCTTGTGGAGAACTGACAGGAGATCCATTGGAGTCACCACCGTTTCCTTTCCCTGATCAAGGTCTGGTCATAGAAAACCAGACTGTGGATTGCAAGCTTTCTCGGTGAGACTCGGTCAGGACAGTGTAATGCCTTAGGAGGTGCTTTGGTCATGGTTTGGATGAGGCCTCTTTTCCATAGGGATGCATCTACTGCATCAACTAGATGTTCTTGTCTCCAGGTTGTGGGTGCATGCTGCAGATGTGTGCTCAAGATCTCTTCTAAGCTGTCCACTGCAGTCTAGGTTGTCCTCTTTAAAGGCAAGACATAACAATGATTTTGTTGCTGTTGAGCTGTGTGACTCTCCATGATCTCACGGACCGTACTGTCCACGGAGTTTTCTTGGCAGAGATACTGGGGTGGTTTCTGCTATTTCCTTCTCCAGCCAATTAAGACAAACAGAGGTTAAGTGGCTTACCCAAGGTCACAAAGTTAGTAAGCATCTGAGGTCAGATTTGAACTCAAGTCCTTCTGACTCCAGGTCTCATGCTTTATCCATTGGTCCACCTACCTACCATAACAACAGCAATCATAGCATTTTTATATCACCTACCATGTGTAAGGAAGGCACTTTATCATATTTGATTCTCACAACAACCTGGGAGGTAGAGGATATTATTATCTCTATTTTGTAGTTGCAGAGACTCAGGCAGACAGAGGTTAAGTGACTTGCCCAGGGTCACACAGCTAGTAGGTGTCTAAAGACTAACTTGAACTCAGGTCTTGCTGGCTTTTGGCCCAGTGCTCTATCCATTGTGCCACCTAGCTAATCTCTCTGTAGAAATAATAGAGACAACAGATTTAGAGTTATAAGTGACCTCAGTGTCCAGCCAGTCCACATCCCACATTTTACAGATGAGAAAACTGAGACCTGGAGAGGTCGTGTGATTTGTCTAAGGTCACATAAGTTTTAGAGGCAGGATTCAATCCCAAGACTTCTAATTATAGAGTCAATGTTCTTTGTACTGTATTCTGATTACATTGCCCTAACATAATTACATAGGATGGAAAATTTCTGAAAGGTCCTAACCTCTTGAGTATTCTGGGCAGAATCCAGCCAACACCCATTAGAGAAGACCCCTAACGGTCTCACCCTTTCTTAATATTCCCCTTCCTTTCCTGCTATGCTGTACCTTAAGGTTCTCCCTGCATTATGTTCCCCTCCTCCAGGATCTTTGGCTCCATCCCAGCATCTCTCCAAGAGTTTCTCTCCTCCTGGTAGTTTTCTTTCTCTTGCTTGGCACATTTGGAGATTGTCAGAGCTGGTTCAGCTCACCTTCTTTCCTGAGTAGGTCTTCTTTGAGTGATTCAAATTCCTCTGGGAAAGCTACAGGGGAGAAAAACAGAACAGATTCCCTCTCCCTCTGTCATACTTATTCTTCACCCCAAGGGTCGGAGGATGACACCTTCCTCCCCTCCTTAGAAATGCCTGCCTGTCTTCAACCTTGGAACCCTAAATAGATAAAAGGGCTACTCTAAACGTCTGCCTGGGTATCTATAAGCCCTGTGTAATCCTTAATGACATTACCTAATGAGTCTTCCCTTCCCTAATGCTGTACATTAAGACTCTACAGGCCTGGCTGAAGGGACCCTAAGTCAACAACAATAAACAATAGCAGAGGTGGAAGA